>JAHZNG010000520.1:0-12365 GCA_027744375.1 Orchesellides sinensis
AATCGGACTATAAAAATATATGATGTTAAATGTTGTATGTCTAATGGTGAGAATCAAATAGACAGAGTTTTGCCATGGATAAGGAAACTTGGAGACAACGACCGGAGTTGTACAATAGTCAAAAGCAAAATGATAAAAGGAGCTCTTTATTGCACGTTCAACATTGTATTTATAGTAGGAGTTCGGACGTGCAAGATAAGAATAAGAATGTGAATGCATAAAGGTATTCATATTACAGGTATTTTCAACTCAGAGGATAAGGTCAACTCAAGATTAATTTTCATATAAAGCGTAGCATGAATTACAATATTATAAGTTAGTGATTATACAAATGACAGTAGCGCACCAAACATTTGTTTATGTAGCTAAGTACACCAATATTTAAATGTTTGGAACAAAGACAATAAAACATTTCTTAAAAAACAAGTCATGATACATACATAAGTAATATACGCTTGAACATCTTCAGGTTAGAAAGTTTAGATGTATAATCATAACAATGCGGTTGGGGACTTTTAAAAATATTAGCGTTTAGAAATGACCTTCAAATTGGTGCAGTTGAATTTATAATTGTTGTGATCGCAGAACTTCGCGGTGTTCCAGACAAACGCAATGGCAATATATTTTGAAGATGTGTACATAAATGCTTCAAATAAAGCGTTGTTACCGTCATAATTTTGGTTATTGACAGTATTTATTGTCAGGAGCAGATTTATGTTGGTTTTATTTAATTTAGTCGATCACCCAAAGCTGTAATATGAAAAGCTATTCGCCACATGCATTCGCGTAAGGGACATGATGCTGGTGGTTGCATAATGGACAACATATTTAACCTAGACTTTTAGCTTTTCAATACTTTGATTTGCTATTTTATGTCGGGAGAAATAGCAGTCGTATTTTGCGCATAGACAAAGTATAGTTTTAGGGTGAGATTTGATATGATTGGGCTCCTGAAGATCCTGGCTTGATTTTACAAAACTCATTATTATTGAAACGTAGTTTCTATTTCAATAACACAATACCTGCCTTCGTAGGGCGTTGTTGGTTGTTAACAAAGTATGCGGTAATCACGTTATTATCAGAATCATGATAACGTATTGTGCATTTAGTCAATTGTTAAGTAATCTGGTTAAGAGTGTTCCCATGCTATTACAATATTCCATACAAATACATACATGGAAAATCTAGACTTTCTCGGTCCTATCGTTCAGTTACTTAGTTAAAATGAAAATGCATATGTACTGAATGCACCGATTTTATAAATCTCTCTTGAGATTTAAGTGGGTTGAACTGATGGACTGACAATATGTATTGTGCTCATTTTCTTTCTTTTCAAATAATGTATGCTAGCAGACAGAAATTATTTTTGTTTCTTTTAACTGGAATTTCACTAAATATATATATGAGCATGTTTACGACTACGACATTTACGTCAAGGAGTAAGCAAAACAGAGACCAACCACGATTTTACCATTTCATCTTGTACATTCTTCTCGTACCGTATTCCAGACTGTATTCTGGTGACTGATATTACTGAATTTTTTCTTTTGTTTGTTGTTTTGTTGGCTACTTATTTTGCACCGTCGCCACTATGTCGGCTTTTTTACTACTAGTTCTATACATTCCATACCTATATATGTATACTACATGATGAGGCACAGAAAAGAGATCGGATGAACATTGAATATTGGTTAACACCAGTTAAACTATGTAGTTGGGTGTTTAGATATTCGCTATCACTCACTCATGTGTTTAGGCAAGAGTTGTTGTTGTACGGTGTATTGAAGTCAGTGCTTGCATCGCTCTCATCTTATGTTCTCCACCCTGATATTCAATAGAATTTTCTTTCGCACCGTTTCGCTCCGCACTTGTTTTTAACTTCAGCTCGTTGCTATACTTTATTGGTGGTATTGCTGTTTTGCACGAAAATAGTAGATGATCCTGATCAGTTTTACACAGTCTTAAATTAAAGATGATATGCATTGTGTTACTTTGCTAATACGTTAGACGTACTTTTAAATGATTTTAAAGTTCAGAGGTGGCTGTGCTGTGGTCGTATGTAAATTACGAAACCATGCTACTGCTGTATGCTTTTACATATATGTATATTATACATTTAATCGTTCTTGTATTTGTATCTAAAGCATTATCAACTAATCAAGAAACCACAAATATTGTTATGCTAGTTCTTAATTATTAGAAAACGAACACATAACAAATACATACCTAAATCTAGGTATATTTAGAAGGGTTTTGCAGAGTGGCTGACAAACAGTAGCTGAGCGCACTTAAAACGAGAAAATGTGTTTATAGCTTTACTTTATACAATATGTTTACAAAATTGATAAAGTAAAAGAGCTGCTACATGACTTACTTAATATTAGGTATATTATGTAGGATGGTATCACTTGCGCTGCTTTTGCAGGATTCCAAATTATATACCTACATATATTGCTGATGTATTTCTTAAAACTTATTTGTAAATCTCTAGATATGTATGTATCTCCGAGCACATGCATACTATTATAAGTTAACTCATGTGATAGCTTGTCTAACTAAGTCGTCTATAACTTCGTTTGTTGATGTAGTTGGATAAGAACTTGAAGAAGAAGAAGGTAAAACAAAGATCCGTCAAGGAAGTCTGTGAAATTTGAAACATTGTAGTGCTTATGTTGCTGTTGATTATATGTATTCGAAAGATAGATACTGTTTACCCATACCCCAAGAATTATCAGTATATCAAGATTTGGCATAGGAGTCCCCGTTATTTTTTGCTTTCATCATCTACACTTGCAGATTTTCCGAATAAAGGACTCTGTTCTTGGCTTTTAAAATATACAGCTCAAAATAATCATGAAATTGTGAAAATAGTTTTTGTTTACCTGCGTTTCATGCCAAGGAATTTATTGCAGCAGAGCAATATTTTAAAGCCAGACCAAGATTCCTTAGTATTGCAGTAATGCTATCTGACGCGGCTCATTAGTGTCGAGTGTCTCATAGTCTCATCTGTACTATTTTTTTAGAGAGGTAGTTAGGGATGGGAAGAAACTAAAATTAGCATCTTTTGGGTAAACTGATTTGAAGCAATTAAAATTTAACGGTCTAAAAATGGAAAAAGTAGTGAGGTGCCCTAGAAAGGAAATACTTATCAAAGGTTTGAAGGCTGACGTATTGTCTTAAATAGAACATTATTTTAAAAATGCATTGTACAAAACATCATTCAGGCATGCATGAACTCTAGTTAAAAGTTTTAAATTAGAGGCCCACACATATTGCATTGTATATGATTAGTAGTGGGTAGCTGGTAGCCAATGAAGTATTGAACATGACATTTGCAACTTGCAAAGCAGAGGATTGAGCAATGTCACATTCACAAAGCTGCTATCATCCTATCATTTGTATCATTAAATCTAAGTAAAAAATGCTAACTGGAACTGTATGTTAAACTTTTGAGGAGCAAATTACTAGTTAAAAGTTTTAAATTAGAGGCCCACACATATTGCATTTTATATGATTAGTAGTGGGTAGCTGGCAGCTGGTAGCCAATGAAGTATTGAACATGACATTTGCAACTTGCAAAGCAGAGGATTGAGCAATGCCACATTCACAAAGCTGCTATCATCCTATCATTTCTATCATTAAATCTAAGTAAAAAATGCTAACTGGAACTGTATGTTAAACTTTTGAGGAGCAAATTAAATAATAAATATTGAAGTTGAACTTACAATGGTGACATTGAAAAGCACCATACACCATAGATAGATAGGAGAAGACAATATACTGAAAATCCAGAGTTAAAAGGTAGTAGCAACATTACCTTTCCCAATCAATTTTTACGTACAACCAAGGCAAACACAAACTTGCGTACAACAGTTGGTTCTGTCTGGATCTTCATGAGGTTGCACGTCTACCTATGTAGTATACATTAATACAGATACACAGACCAGACCACATATATACTAGGTAATAAGCATAATAGCAACTCTGTTTGAAATAGTTTTTTTCTTCTTGTGCATACATAAGAGCTGCTGGGTGACCTTGAAAGTGATCATGACTGTGACATGATGATGATGGTTGTTGAATCGCTTGTTTGATTGCACAGTACACAAGCTAATACATTAATGCTTGTACATAACATGCAAAATAGAATCACACCATTATGCATTGCTGTACTACAAAGATGAGTATTTAGTTTGAATCGTAGTACATAGTTAATAAGATGCGTAATGGGAATTGTTTGATTTGAAGTTCTGACAGGGATTTTTTTTAACATGTGAGAAATTATCTTGAATTAATTGATGAAAAGTATGAAACAGCATAATAAAGTTGTTGTGCAATGGAAAACTTATTGGTGGCTCATCTCACGTTTTTACTTCAGTACATTAGAAAATAGTATGGTAGCTGTACTGCATATTAACACTGTACAGTTAAGTTACATACTTATGTGGATATAATGCAGCCCCAATTTATCTTCCATGAGCGCAAAAACTAACATTATAAATTCAACCCTATCATTGCAATTAAAAATGTATGGTATATGTCTGTATTGTTGTTGAAAAATTGTTTTTCTCACGTAACGGGATTTTATTCATGATGAATTAATTGATGAAAAGTATGAAACAGCATAATAAAGTTGTTGTGCAATGGAAAACTTATTGGTGGCTCATCTCACGTTTTTACTTCAGTAGATTAGAAATTAGTATGGTAGCTGTACTGCATATAACACTGTACAGTTAATTTGCATACTTATGTGGATATAATGCAGCCCCAATATATCTTCCATGAGCGCAAAAACTAACACTATAAATTCAACCCTACCATTGCAATTAAAAATGTATGGTATATGTCTGTATTGTTGTTGAAAAATTGTTTTTCTCACGTAACGGGATTTTATTCATGGTAGGGTATGGCTGGGGAAAGAACACTTGGTTTTTGGTTGATTAGGGCATTTTTGTTTTTCACAAATCTTAACAAGATTACAAGTTGGTATTCAGTAAGTAAAATATAAAATGCTGGTTGATTGATTTCCATTCTCCTTATGCATGAGTTCATTGCATGCGTTTTTATTTTTATCCTGTTTAATCGCTTGCCGTTGTAAACTTCAGAGAAGAGAAGGATGTTGTTTTACATATTATGTTCTGTCCTTGTTGAGGTACCTTGGCTTGGCTAAAAGCATTCAACGTTACAATCTAATTCGTGTATTTTCATGGCGCGATTACAATACATATATATTGTCTCGTTCTCGTTGTATTTGTTTAAAGTTTTGCAATGCAGAAAAAATTAGTTTATAATCCATCCTATAATCTTGTTTACTGCTCTGTATTAGATCATCTTTTAGAAATAAATGCAAAATTCTCAAAGTCAGGGAATGATGGAGAAATGATTTTCACCTCCATTAAACCTTTCACCACCTACTTACCTTCTGCTTATTGTCAGTGTTGAATCGTTGTATGAAGATAGCAGGCAGAAGTTGGGTTGAATATTGCATATGATTAATATATGTAAGGATGAGTAATCTATGTGGATTGGCCAATTTTTTCAGACAGGCTTTCCATGTGACGATCATGGCAGGTAGGCAGCGTGCTATTTATATTTGTCAGAAAATTATTGAAAAGCTTTTCACCTTGGATTTGTCTAAGTTGGAGATTTAAAATGCAATTTATGATCATGATCATACTCAACACTGATATGATTGTTGCTGTTGTTGCATTCAGAAATTGTTTGACATTATAAATCTGACTAGTGACTACCAGCCTGCTTTTGCATGTATGTTCGCTTTTAGTGAAGTAGGTATGTAAACATCATTAATGGCAGGTTTCTTCATATGTGAAGATGTTGAATAAGAGCAAAATATGTATACTACTACATAATACCAATGTAGTGTATGTATGCATGAATGCTATAAAACTCTCAGTATAAAAACTTTATGTTCACTGAAACGTGAGCTTGTTTTTCTAATGCAACACATCTGCCGAAAATATGTTTTTTGCTTCTTAGCGGGTGCTGGCTCAGGAAACTTTAACTAAATTTAGTTAGATACTGTGTATTATACTATTACTATGTTGATAAATTAATTGTGGAAAATAATGATAGCTGTGGTGGATGTGAATGTTTTTTGTTTGATAAATGATCGATAGGATAAAAGAGAAGTACCAAGATAACAAAAAAAACTTATCATGTTTTTTCCGGTTCTTTTTCGTGTTGTAGGAAGCATTGGTCTCAAGGCATGCTTTAATATCAGTCGGACGGATTCCAAATGTAAATACTCCATAGCCCTTCATACCCACAATGACTGTGTTCGAATTGCGATGAGCAATGAGGAGGAGATGAACGACTGGCTCAGGGTCATGAATTCTCTCGCCGGAGAAGAAGAAGATCAAGTGGACAACTTACCCCAGAGTATTGGAAAGCCTCATTTTGAGCACATCTGGCTTGTCACCTCTCTGAATAAAGGGCTTGGCAGCAAGGAAAACATAATCGGCCCTTATCGTCTGTGTCTTACGTCGAAAGAAGTGACGCTTCTCAAAGTTGGTGAACATGATGGACGTAATGGCATCGTGAAATTTCCAGTAAGTTTATCCAGTTATCCAGTGAGTTAAGTTAGACGTAGGCGAAGCCTTCGATAGGAAAAAAATTAAATCAAAGAAAAATCCTTGATCGTTAAATTTATTAGTAAGTGTCGAATCACATACCCTTTATTTGTCAGAACTTGTTTACTTAAGATTTCAAGTCGGTAAGCTCATTCACGTCATGGTCGGATTATTGTTGTTGTCTAAATGCATTATGTATGTATGTAAATCAGGTATTACATATATGAGAATTAATGATGAAGATGAATGATGCACTTATGAATATATTACCCATTCTTGACTGGAAACTGGAAAACCCATGTTGAATAACTGTAGTTATATAAGGCATCGTATATGCATTAAAAGAAGAAAAAAATGTGTTTTTTGCAAGATAAAAGAAATACATAATAATATGCAGACGAGTTAAACTGAAAATGTTAAAAATATGAAGTATTCATGCGTTTAGTACTTTGAATATTCGCCATTCGCATTCTTTTGTTTATCTAAACTACAATTTTTACATAAAAAACAAGGTTGAAAAAATGAACAGGGTATAATGTTATTTTGAAGGTAAAAATATTGACGGTTTGGTGTAAGTTTGACACAACGTGTCAACGTACACAAATTGGAAAATGCAAAACAACTTTAATTTTTTTCGTCTGAGGCTGGGCTCAAACTACCCCAGCCTAGTTTTATCTCCAGCATATTTCACCTTATCAAGCTATCAATAGGGAAAGCTGACGATTAGTCAACCTGACGAGATAGTGAATTGATAATATTAAATTATAATAAAAATAACTTTATGATTGTTTGTTTTTTGTTACACATAGCTGAGCGTCATCAGGAATGTTTCCCATGATGCGACGTTTGGGTGTTTTTTTCACATCGAACTGGGTCGTCTGGCACCTACCGGACCTGGGCTTCTCTCCTTAAAAACCGAGGATAACAACATAGCTCAAAACATGCACCTCCTAATTCTCAAGTAAGTATTTGGCTTTGTTTGTTGCATATTACGTAAACCGGCGTTCTTTTCAAGACCATATTTATTGTAATGCATTTCAACACTCAGAATCTCAATTTATCTGTCAGTTAAAGGGTTGGCATTATAGATAAGTATAAACATGGATATTTCATAGATGAAAATCATAGATTTTACAAAGGGAAACCATAAATCACTCTTCTGCTAATCATTCTTTCAATGTACCTGATACGGATTGTATGTAATGGTACTAATGGCAGTCATAACCACGTTAATTGAATGTTAGTTGTGTAGGTACATAATATTACATGTATTACAAAAATCGAAGTATGGTCGCTGTGAGCTTTAAGGCTTATCTCCTTCATCTTTAATTAGAAATAGAATCAACAGCTCTTGCTTTACATTCTCTCATTCTCTGTCTCGTACTCAATGCTATTGTCTAAGTCTAGTTAAGTCTAATCCACCCTCCCACTTTTATCCTGTCACATTGTCAAAGAATCGACAAATTAATTAAGAAAGAAAGCCTACACTAATTCATTGAAAGACTCGTTGTGGTAAAACTGTTATCTGAGTATGTGGAAGGCGAACAAGAGAGGAGAGAGGGGGGCTTCAACATTAATCTCCACCTCTTTTTAGGTACCATGCAATATTGTATTTTATGTCAGTATGAGATAAATAGCATCTGATGACAAAATCATTGTGATAATTGAACTAAAAAATGTTTTTGGCACACGTTGACGCTCGCTCTCACCAAAAGAGTATAATGATTAATGTATCGGAATCATTTAATCCAGAAATTACGCTGGATTTGTATTAGAAGCTCAAGTAAAATTTTAACATTTACATAAATTAGACTGTGCATGAGCAGATAACTATGATACCTGCCACATCTCGATAATCAGTGAATCAGGTGCAACTGCAAGGTGTCATGCCTGCTCTCTTCATTTTGATTTTTAGTACAATAGTTTAAAATGTAAGAACAACTAATTACTTGTGTGTTTTCAAAAAACCACACTTTTTTCTATTTTTAGCTTTATACTGATTTATACTTTGCACTTTTATATAGAAGATGCATATGACATACATACGAGACAGATTTAGCAAAGCTATTTTGTACAGCTAAAACCTGACAAATCGTTAAAAAATTTAGCATTCTGTTTGTACATTTTAAAATATTTGATTGTAATAGTAACCGGTAAATAGCAGCTAAGTATAAACAAGTACTATAGGTAATTTGTATCTCACCCGTAAGCAGTGCTTTCTGTATGAACTACAAATGTACATGCCTAGCACATTACTACATACGCCGTATCTTTTCTTCGTCAGTGGGTCAGATTGCTAATAAAAGCAAAATATTTTGGCAGTGTAAGCGAAAATAAACCTGCTTTTCGGTAGTAATGCCATCATAGTGTCATATATATTTTAACTCGTGTGTTACTGTATGCATGAGGCTTCCTTGTTGTGACCTTATCATTCATAAGAATAAACATACCTGCCTGCCTTATTTAATAACAAACTCTTACATATGGACGTTCATATATGTCTATATAGAAAGAGGAAACTCTGAAGAAGCCATTTGATAATAAGCAGTCTAAATGTAGTTTGGTGACACTCTGATATCAAAATACAGACAGAAAGAGAGCCACTTTACTTTTCAGGATGGAAAAGCATTCTCTCTACATAAAGTATGCAGAACAAGAACTTCTTCATTCTCAAGTTTTTGCGTATAACACGTAAACAAACGTATGTGAGTATCCTCGAAAAACGTGTCATCAACAAAGTAATAAAAATAAAAACAAGAAAGGGACAGAAGTACAAGGTAGCGAGCAAGATCATTTTCAATCCAATGAATGCGAACGCTTGTTGTTTTTGTTGTTTACAGCATAGCTTTCACATTGTAGTCCGTCGCTAAATAAAAAGACTGAATTCAATTCCATAAGAGAAGAAGTCATCTCGTAGTAAAAGATGATGGCCATAATATGTAGCTGAAGCCAATTTATAATACATATATCATACCTTATATGTGGTTTTAGTTGTAATACACTTACATACATATATGTATTCACTTACATAAAACAGAAAATACATAGGAAACTGATTGAGCAATATGATGATACGAAAATAATATCTCATCTTTGGCTTTTGATATTACTCTTCTGTTGCTTTAGTGTACTTAAATGTATTAATGGTGCAAAACAGCTCTTCCTTAGTTTTGAACTCTCCTATATTGGCTGTTTTGCCGAAAGTTGATTGGTTGCTGTTTTACGTTTATGTGAAGCAATGTATAGTTTTAAAGCTTGATTGCAGAACGAAGCTTACTTGAAAATATATCTACATCTATTATAGAGTGTTTTTCTACAGTTGTTTACTAACCTTTGTAATGTCAAAAACACAAACGATGCAGATGCCCTCTTAATTTTTTTAGATTGTTGTCTATTGTTGCATTATGGAAAACGAGTTCATTTATTGTGTGCAACACGCATAATAGTGACCTTGTCTGTACATTCCAAAAATATATTCATTGCAGAAATAGAAATCCTACCCAACTAAATTACGGTTTGTAAATGGTGGGTTTATTGTTTTTACCCATGATTATAGTGTTTGTGTGTTCATCATCTTACATTGCAATTAACTAAGTCATCTTTTGCAAAATATTTTGACTATGTAATCCATGCATAAAAAAAACTTTGTTTCGGTTTGCGTATTATGATGGACCATTGCTTTGTTATATATGTACCTAATAGTGCTTTGAAATATTATGTTTTTGAGAGCATGGCAAGCACAATCTCTTGTTTACGCATACTCGTATTAATATACTTCATAAAGTCATCTGTTTTAATGCGTACTAGAGAACTCAGCTCAAAAAATTTCTGTTCATTAAAATTAAAAGGATTTAAAATATTTAAAAGGATAAAATATTTAAATAAATATGTTTTTGTCAAGTTTGCTCTTCCGTTCTCATAATCGTCATAAATGGAAGAGTTTGATGATTAAGTGTTGAAATTGTTATGATACCTACATAATATTCTTGTTTACTTGTTTTCAAACTTTATAGAAGCTGCCTCTTGGCAGTTTGCATGAATTATTATTGGATTAACCACTTCTAATTATTCGGGTTATAAGCACATCTTAAAAACTTATTATACCAATTCACATATTTGCACACACAGAATTTTCATTAACATTGTACAAACTATCACTGCGCGTTTATTGCAATAATAATAAGAGTTGTAAGAAAAAAACAAGTATGGGGTTAACGAATCAACTTGTTTATGTGTCGGTTCTTAAACTTTGTTTCAGTTTCTCCGAAAACAGGTAGGGTTTAGGGTAGTATAGTACATATGTATACTATAGTATGTGATTTTAGGTACTGTTAAAAACATCGTTGATGAATCATAATAACATCGTTGATAAAATGGGAGTGTTTCTTTTCGAAATAATCTCTAAAAAATACATCCGTATGTACGTTGCAAACTCCTTTGCTGCTGGTGTTCGTTTTCGTTGTTTTGTTGAGTTAAATCGATGTCTGATCTGAGAAGGAGGATTGAGTTCTAAAGTGGAATGACTGCCTACATTTCTTTTCCATAATATGTATATAGTGGTGGCACCGGTGATGATGTTATTTATGAATTTCAAGAACGGAGTCTTTGATCTGTTTATTATGTTTTTCGCAGTATAATTTTTTGTTTTTCTTTGTGGTGTTTGTATAATAATCAGAAAATATTCAAATATTCACATTAGGTATGTCTCATGCGTGTTACCAAAGATGACGTATATTAAGGTTGCCACCAGAGCAAGCCCACAATCATGTTGATGACGATGTGGTTAGGTTATAAACAGTACACCGATAAAGTCTTAACGCTGACACATTCCTGGTACATCCGATCAATGTCTCTTGGAACTTTACGTCAGCGTCAGCCACCATCAAGATACCTTTAGAGGCTTATAGTTAGTAGATGGCACGAACAAAAAAGTACTGAATAGTTTTTGTGCGCCAAAGTATTTGTTGCAGTTGTGAATCATTATTATAGATGTGATGTATCATGTACTTACGTGTTTTTCAAATATTTTCTAGCGAATGTGGTAACAAACAGGGATCATATTCGTGACTAATTGGCTTCGGAAAAAACACACAAGATGCTTTGGTATGTTGAGTAGAAATATGTAAGATGAGTTTTTGTTTTGCATCGTTTGTATACTAATGATAATTGTTACTGACATTTTGAAACGTAGTTTTCTTGATGACTTTTGTCTTCTTGCACGCAGTTTTCTTGGTGAAGTCATAATTATTAAAGGCTTATTGTTATTTGTCAACTCATCTTTATATACAATACTGTGCCGCGCCAACACAATATTTTTGTTGATATGTAATGGGATGTTGAGAGTAACGTGATGATGAGTTATTTTAAACGTTGTGTTACGATTACGATGTGCTCTTGATTTTGATGCGTAGATTTTATGAAAGAAATATAAATACGTTTGCCTTCGAAAGCTATATGTATGACAGCATGCTACGTACTGAACTTGTTTTTTAATAATTTGGTGCGAACTGAGTATGACATATTTGCATTATTGTTAACTCTGTAACTAAACATATCCGGTTAATGTTTTGGTTATAACCAGACCGTTGCGTAGCTTTTTCTTGGTATGCGATGTGTTATGTTGGAATGAGAGAGCATGATTCATGCATTATTGCCAATGCATTTTTAATTCTTGTCATCATCATATAAATATGCAAGCTAGTGTGTTCTTCGTAAACATCCCATGCAAATATACTAACCTACATACATTTAGATCCGTTATAATATCAACTATTC
>JAHZNG010000521.1:0-17084 GCA_027744375.1 Orchesellides sinensis
AAGTTGCTGGCTCGCTCCCAAAGAAAAGGAATGGGCAATATAGGAAAAGACGATGAAGAGGAATGAAATGCAAGTGTAACTTTTCCATTTCTTATGTCAGCCTTTTATTTTATTCTTTCTCTCGGAAAAAGAGAAAAAAGAAGAAAGTCCCTTATGCCATTTCGTTTGATAAAGTCGTACTTTTTATGTTAAAGTTTTGATGCACAATTTAGTGATACTTTACTACACAAAGTATTGTGTGCGTATACTTTGTGGCGACATGTTATGTTCAGCATCCAGTCAGCAACGAATTTAGAAAAAGCAACCAACCGAGAAGCTGTCCCTGTACCTTGTACAACACCACTTTTCTGATGACGGCAAAAGTGACTCAAGTGAGACGAAAAGGAAATGATCTACTGGGAATAATGCGTCTCTGCATTCATGGCTCTATGATGCTTGTCCTGTAGCAAAATTTATTTTTAATGTGATTCAGAGAAAATGCCAGTCTATAAAAAAAAGCTTTATGATTACGATATTATCTTCAATATAGTAATACAATATGCGCCTTCTCTCCAAAAACTATATACTTTTATTACACATACCTCTAGAACGATAATGTTCTATTGTGCGCACCAACAGACAAACTAAGTTCCAGCAAAGTAATTTTGAGAAAACAGTAAATTATTTGAAGCCGTCCATTCTCGTTAATTATCGGTTATTCCTACCTTTTTATTAATTAACAACGGATGGCTGACAGCTGCTCCAAATTATTGCCTCAAACTGAAAAGAAGATCATGTGTTTCATTCTCATACATCACAGTAAATCCATGAACAGCCTGAGAGAGAGAGAGAGAGAGAGAGAGAGAGGAAAAAAGTGATGTGACCGATGACCGAAAATAATGGATTAAAATTTCATTTGAGCTTTCATATCCTACTAACACTAACATCTATGTGCATATTGAACAAGAGCACGCAGCAATAATGCTTTGAATAAAGTAATAGAAAAAACTTAGAGGAAGGAATAAGGAGGATCCTTTTTATGCACAATGATTCACATACTCACACAGGAACTTCATCCTTCTTCATCCTAACTAATATTTAACAACCGGAGAAAGGAAGTTGTTCAGCTAGCAAGGAATACAGCTTCGTTACAAAAAACCATATAGAACCTAAAAAGCAAAAAAGAAAAATGGTCCACAGGGTAATTTTACATTTTCGAGAAACTGTTAGATGAATGGTTGGACCATATGGTCAAAACTGTAAGAGTCAATTTCACCACTACAGACGACGTCTGACTCAATTTGAACTACACATTACCACGTAAAATATGTGCGTCCAGAGATAATAATAACCATTACATGGAAAACGACAATTGGACAAGGGAAAAAGGAACATATACGCTCATGAAATGGAGGAATGAAGCCGTACTTTTGGTACAAAATACACTTTTTGTAAGTATGAAAGGTCTAAACTGTACAACAGACATTTCAAGTGTCGCGAGAATTCTTTCGGGTTTTATAGAAATTGCATTAAACTGCATATTTAAATGTGAGAAAAACTTACTAAAAGAGGTAGCATAAATGTCTACGTAGTGCTCCAGAAGTTTTATTACAGAAATGGCAGAGTTTATCTTAGCAAACACATTGGCATTTTCATCAACATTATTTTGATTTTAGGAATTTATTTTTTGTTAATTTCAAACCATCGATGAAGGAGTATCCGAAAAGTAATGCGCTTGGATAACATGCACAATACGTAAAATGGGAAGCATGCATGCGTGTTTGCCATTATTGCATCCTGTATGGTATAAAGATATATTAGAATAAGGTTCTCGGTCATTTCATTTCACATTTGGTGCATCCTCAGTCACAAAAGTGCAGTTGCACCATCTCAATTGCATTTCACTAGTACAATAACGTACAGTTTTTATCAAGATAAGTATAAAAGAATGGCTGATGCCCACGATAAAAATAATGATAATGGTCAAGGCAGCAGATCATTCTGACTTATACAACTATTTCCATTCGTTTACTATTATTCTGGCTCCTGGTCATTGATGGAAAAGAATACCTAAGTCTATATAAATATCTATCGAAATGCACCTTTGAGATTGTCGTGAGCGGCTGGATGCATTAAATGGAATACTCTTTCAATAAAGGGTCTCCAAGAAAATTCTTCTATTTCGGTGAGGATTTCAAGTGAAAGGAATGGAAATTCATTTTGTAGTCTTTAGTTCATATAATATATAGGATAATGACATAAAGCCGTGACGAAGTAATGTAACGAGTCCATTTGGTGGAATTATCTACACATATCCGTAAAGGTGTTTCTCACCTGAGGGTCTTGCAGTAAAAGAATGCTGGAGTATTAAAAGATTTAATCTAAAGCATAGTTGTAAAATGCCTTCATGTAGAAATTTTTGAAAAATGCACTCGGAAGGAAGTAAGGAAATAATAAAGGAATAAAACCGAGACAAACAAGTCTTTTGTGTGTATTATAAGGTATAAAAATTACAGAGGAGCTTTCATAAACGTTGAGAAGTTCGTTAAAGGCATGTATATAAAATGTCTACTGCTGGTTGTACTGAATTTCCAACTGTGCTAATGTTAATGAATATAATTCATTTTTAAATTTTAAGGTTATTTCGGATAATGCTCTAAATGATATAAAACACTATGCATATTCATGATGACATTATGGTTTTAGGATCATCACGAGAAATGTGAATTTCAAAATTTGTTGTATTGTTGTGTTATAAATAGGACAACATGAAATCGGGCATAACAAACTTCTGCACAGTATCCAGCAAGTTGTGCGAGTGAATATGAATATGGATGTATGGTATTTACCAAAATGATGTGCTCATGTCCATACATATAAAAAAGGAATAAAAAACAAGTTTTACAGTTCCATGAGTACTTTGAATGTAATCCATGGAGGCATAACGAATAATAGTTTTTTTCAGAACTCGACAGATGTTTCCGATGTGCTGGGCTAAGCTAGCTCACAAAAAAGCCAGTCAGGATATATCCAATATCGTATGCGTGAGCCATGAGCCAACATTTTTTACCTAGAATTCACACATGTGCATTGTATTTTTCGGTAATATCACTATTACACTTGCACCGGTTTAGCGGTACAGGCGACCGTTAAAGTTGCCGATTGCTGAAAGTGAATTTTTTGTTTGCTAAGACACACAGGCCAGTCTATTATACTTTTTAAGGTATTACTAGCAAGGACATGTGTGTAGAAATATGTACTTTCCCTCTCTTTTGATGGCCATCCATTTCAGCATTAATCAAAAGGTACTAGTGGCTTAATTTCAACTGCAAAATTAGAAATTGAGAAAGAGCGGAAATGGGCAGATAAAAGAAAGAAGTGTCCAATGCAATTACTTTACAATCTAAATGTCTGACATGATGATGATGAAGCACATATAGATATAACGGATAAAAACTAAGGGCTTTTATGATGCTTGCTGGTTGTAATAAAACAAAAAAGTGTGTATTTACTTAAAAAGTACAAAGTTAGTATGATTGCAAGAGGACTTTTCTGAATTTTCAAGTGTAATAGGTAGATGCTTGTCATAATCAGTCAGTATTTGATCTGAAAAGTTTTAGCGTTTTTTGTAAGTATGTCTACTATAAAATATAATGCAGTGTCTGACTCATTTTCCAGAATTCTTAAAAAATGTCACATAATCCGAATTTCCAAAAGATACTTTTACTGTTTTGATAATTATGGTGATGCAATTTTTAGCATTCTCAGACAAAAATAATTTACACGCTACTCAAAAAGGCCCAACTTATACAAAGTTTGTATCGTATCCTATTTTTCTATTGTGCATTTCCAAGTAACAAACTGCGTACGTGTACCTCACATGTATGAATGAATTGAAACGAAAGGAAATGATTCATCAAATTACAGCTGCGACTGCTACTGCTAACCCATGTTATTATGCTAGCGACCGTTCATCCAAATGCCATCCTTCCAAGAATAAATTTTTAGATAAATTAACAAAATCCGGCATGTGTATACTAACAAACTGACAACCTATTCCATGCTGTTTAACAAAGCGTCAACCTGATGTAGTGCATGGGGAATTTATACAGTCCATCTGGAACGTGGTGGGACAATTCGCAATACTTGAGAAAAATGAAAACGAGTAAACGAGCTTTAGTAAAAAGCCATACAGTTTACAGTATTTCTTCTAAAAGAAACTTTTTATTGTTAGTTAACGATTAAAATTCGTTTTCTTAATCAGCCAAAGCATATTTGGATTGTAAATCGTAACAAGAATGTATAGTTGTATAAATTTGTTTATTGTATGCTTAATTTTTAAAAGTATGCACCGAACGATTTGTTAGTAGACAACGGAAATTGAATTATGTATAAGAACACCATTTCATTGTCATGATGTGCCTTCATAAAATTCTGAGCCCCGTCACCGTCAAATTCAGAAAGGCTGTAATTACCTTGGCAGAATAGCATGAGAGCCTTCTGTTTTCTGAGTCTCAATTATTACTACTACCCGACGTTTGCTTCACGGGAGTACAATACTCGTATTATGTGCACATTGATGGCTTTTCATGAATTTTTTTCCATGCACACATATAATTTGACTTCAAATGTCCAAACAATTCTCTGGAATACTCAGTTTAGTAACGGATGCTCTCTTCTATTTTCCGCTCGCCCGTAAAAATAAGTTTCATGCGAGCTAATTTACATCCTGAGTCATTTTTGCTAATCATTATGATGAGGAAAGTCATAAAAATTTGAAACTCTAATGTTTATTCTTCATACTACAAAGGATTCTTTAAAAGCAAGTATGAAAATGGGAAAAGTGAAAACGAATGATTGTGTTTTGCATGTGAGCTGCATGACAGTATTATATACATATAGCATGTTACAAGTGAAATACTGAAATATTAGTTTGAAGTAGTGAAGAAGATATGAGCAGCAAGTATTTTTTAGATGCGTACATAAAAATAGGAAAGCGTCTTGAAGCATTTCATTTTAATTTAGCGACTTGTGCAGTTTTTACTATTTTATTGTTAGCTTATAGGCCAGGGTCGACTCCGTCTCCGATTGTTGTTGTCCCATTACTATGTGCAATCCCATTACCATTGATTCCCTTTCCGTTTGTACCATGATGATTAGGGCCAAGGTTAGGCCGCTTGAAACCCGAGTCTGTGCTAGACACGGATGAAACTTGGTGTGCATTGTTAGCCGAATCAACGTGATGATTGTTGTGCTGGCTCAAATGACCATTATTGTTGTTGGTATGACCATTGCTGGGATTCTCATTACGTTTCCGTTTCCCTTGTCTCTTGCCGTTTGGTGTGGCAGGTGTCCCATTCGTCCCATTGTTGTTATTGTTGACGACATGGGAAGGGCCATTTGTTCCGTTAGAAACAATTTGTGGGCTGCGCTGGTGCTGATCAAGTTTTGTGATCTGGTGAGCATGATGGTGTTGTGGCTGATGAGCTCCTGTGGGTGTATGAGGTGGAGGTGGTGGGTGTAATGACTGTGACTGTTGATGTTGAACCAGCATTCCAGGATGATGATGTCCCTGAGATACATGTTCGTATGTTGCATTTGGTAGCTTCACGGCTATTAAATGAGTCTCAATGGGACCGTCGTTATTTGAAGCTCCTGATAAATACTTTGGCAAGTTGAGACTCAGATGATTATTGCCATTTGGTGTGGCAAAGTGATGATGAGGATGTTGTGCATGGGGGTGCGGGTGATGAGGATCAATAATATTAAGGTTAAGGCCGGGAATGCTCCCATCAGTCGTTATTTGTTGCGCTAATTTGTGAGTACTACTACTATTCGCTACTGCTGCAACGGCGGCTGCAGCAGCACTCGAGGGATGGAGTATAGTATGCATAGGCGGAACAGGTACCAGTTCTTGAAGTTGCAGAGTGGTCGTCCCTGGTGTCACTAAAGTATGCGTAGTGCCAACTCCATTGCTTGCAGATATTCCGCCAAAGTTACCTCCTCCGTTTGTGGTCCCAGTCCCATTTGTCATAACGGGATGGTAGCCATGATGGGCATGAATGTGATGCCCATTGGTAATTGTCATGGTGGATGTGGCAGGGCTACTTGTTGCAATTAGCTGGGAAAACTGGCCAGGTCCAAGTGGCACTTGACCAGGAAATAACTGGATGTGACGCTCTTCCAAAAAAGGCTGTTGTTCACGTGGAGGCGGCATTGGGGAAGCAGCTACCATGTGAGGATGACCAGGGTGTGCTCCTGCTGTGTGTAGTTGTCCAGGACCAGCATGACTGGGAACGTAGCCTCGGTTTGCTGGAAGTGTATGGAAGCTCGGTAATGTAGAGCTTGGATTCTCTACTGCTAAATGGTGCCCCAAATGACCGGTGAGTGGTTGGTCAGTAAATGCATTGAACTGAGACTGGAATGACGGGAGCTTTTGTCCATTTGGTGCGAATGCATCTGAAAATGTTGGGAATGCGTTTTGGAGTGGTGTCAGGGTGGGGGGAGTTTTGTTCTCATTGTCACTGTTGGTAGATGAGACTCCATTTGGTGTGGTGGACGTGGCGACACTATCGTTTCTACTACTTGGTCCGTTCGTCGTCGTAATTGTATTACTGCTATTTGTCAGCGTGCCACTGCTAGCCGTAGGTGAGGATGTCGTTGTTTGAGGTGGTCCATTGCCACCATTGTCAGGTTTTTCCCATGGGCGATACTGTATCGGCTGCCCATCAGATGAGTCCATTGAGCGAGAGTCAGACACAAGTCGAGCAGTAAGCCCATCGGCAGTTGGATAGCTGCTTGTGAGATCCCAGTTGTTGAGTTCCAAATACCGCATTTCAGAAAAGGCATCTGAGAGGCGACTGCTAAGACCTTCCGAGTCTGTTGCTGGCAACCAACTTGGTGTCAGTCCAATACTATTATGGTTATTGCTAGAACTACTTTTGAGCAGAGTAAGATGAGGATGATGCGACGAAGAGCTGAGATCTGTTAATCCGTTTGGAGAACTGGAGGAAATTAGAGACGCTGTTGTAGTTGGCGAGTAATGATGTTTACCCGAGTTTGGCGGGGGCCCAAATCCCCCACTATAAGGGTGGGGTTCCAGGGCCCCTCCGCCTGGGCCCTGGCTATCACTCATCGTATCAGCGAACCATTACATCTGAAACCAAAACATAAAAAATAACATTTTAAGACTTTAACTTATTAACAAAGTCAATCTTAGATTACTGTTCATAAAACTGAATAATTCTAAAACGCAATATTCTTCTTTCATCTTCCTGTAATCTCATATCTTCTTATTTACACCTAATTACAAGAAAAACACATTTATATTGTCAAAGGAGTTTTGCAACTCTGAAAGGAAAACGTCATCCCTTTTTCATGAGGCATAAACTTGAAAAGAAGTAGTAATGGAGTTCCAGATACCATTTCACGGTCCATAGACCAAAGTAAATTTTTTCTATGCATTTTTTACACTACGCTTGCCTCTTTCAAAGCATACAAAACAGAAACCAAGACTTAACTTCATGCGTCTATGTTAACTTAGGGTATGCTCAAATAAAAAACTTGAAAGTGAAAAACACGAGTAAATCGTTTGCTTGTGAAGGAAAAAAAGCAGGTATTCAGTATTTATTTGAGCCTTTTTTATGATCCTTTTTTTGCCTTCTCGTCGGCTTTTTATTTTTCAGCGATGAATAGATCCTCCGTCCTGTGCGTCAAGATCTGTTGCTTTTTCTTACAACAAAGTACTACACAACATGCATGCTTCCATGACCAGAACAACTTGTTACATAGTGAGCAACGCTACTTCTCAAGTTATGAAGAAATGACTGCTCAAGAAAATGGCTTTCTTGTATAAACACATCAAGGCTTCCAACGTTTGTTCAGTTGTTACCACAAGTTTGATCATAATCCATTTTGCTGCTCTGAAGTTCAAGTACAACTTTTTTGAACAGACAAGAATGAAACTTAAAAGATCTCACATAAGCTATTTTTCTAGCAATGAATCTTTGAAAATAATCACCACTTTGACTTTCAAAGAAGTATTTTGTCGAACAATTCCAGTCATACTTAAAAATGTTATGTGAAGGAATATACAACTTCCATTTCACGCACCACGTATATTATTTTCTTTACTGTTCCGGCTACGCTATCCAGCTGTTTCCACACACGTCTTTTTTAAGACAGTAAAGCCTAGTTGAAAACAATAATGAAGCTTGTCAAGTCAAGCGTTTATTACTTACCAAGGTTTTTGTGGAAATAATGGACATAGTTATAAACTCATATTAAGATATATCGCGAGAGCCTCTAACACTAAATACTATTTAAACGTATAACATTTTGTTGCATGCTTTGCAGAAATAAGAAGGAATAAAATGATATGTGATGAGATGCCTGTATTTCACGAGCTTTGTAGTACTTTAAAATTAAAATCTTATGTTCAGGTAATCTGATCTGTGCATAAATTCACACCTGTGCTCCGGTATATTTTCTTCACTTAGGCGAGACACAATTCTATATACTATGTATATGTAAAATCCTAAACTTTTTCCAACACTCTTATAAAGAGTGGAATCATGCAAGGTTTCCTTACGTGTGAAATTCAGGGTTAAAAGAGCCACAGTCACATTAAAATTGTACCTGAAAAACAATTAACTGCAAACTTCAAAGATTTTAATACCACAAACTATCTGCGTACTCAATAAAACCCTTTTGAATTATTTCACAACTACGCTGTACCACTGGCGTTTCTGCTAAACTCCAGAAAAGAAAGTGTTATTCGTACGACTGGAGATCTTATAGGTTATCCAGAGCAAAATATGCGTCATCCAACTTTCCATTCAAGTGTCCTCACAGGCATGACTACATCCCGCTTCTTTCGTGACTGGATATTCATCAGCATGGATGTTCACTGGCAAATACTTATTCGCTTAAGAAGTAATGGCGAAAAGATTCTGGGTGAGCCATAAAAATAATACCTACGGGACCTGAAGTGTACACAGTTGCTTGGTTGTTGTCAGCAAAGCACGAAACTGTGGCAGAATAAACTTAGCCAATGACTGGGATGTCGGGGATTATTATTACGACACGGGAAATCCTGTGAGGTTCCACTGAACTTAACATCGATCCAGCATAGATTCAATGACGTGTCATGGCACGAAAAAGTAAATGGCTGGTGAAGCCGGTTACGCTCTTATATTCATACTTTACACATACATATTTTTTATTAGACATTAGGAAGGAAGTTGTCTTGCTTCCATTGCATGTTACATGCATGTAACGCATATGAATGAATGAATTTGTTAGGCCTTTTCCGTCCGTTGGTGGAGGAAGAATGTGCAAGTACTCAGGAAATGTTTCTTTAACTGGCCAACAATGCAAAATTTTTGGCATCTAAAACATTAAACATACTGCTGTTCCTTGGTTTGCAAGTTTTTTAGATGATAAGGAAGATAAAAGCATGTGAGTTTTATCACAAAACCTATTGCTAATAGTTTAAATAAGTAGCTGTTTGAACTTGTAGTATGAATTTTATAAGAGGCTTATGATAGAAAAATTTCTAAAAGCCACACTCAAATTACTACAGAAAATGTGTGAAGTAAGCATGGACAAGAAGTCATGATTAGCTGTGTGCATCAACCAAAGTAAAATTCCGAGAATGCTCTCTCATGTAGCTAAAAGAGATCAGAGTAAAGTGAAATCTGACTGGTTTTGACAGCTAGATGGATTCTCCTCAAGGAATTCCAAGTACACTAATATGCTTTATAGGGGTAGAGAAAAGTAGATTTTTTTACCCTGGGCCTAACAAAACCATACATATGAACTGAGGGCGTCCAACACAATTCCTTGTGTAAAATACTTGATGTGATCTATGATACTTGTGTAATACTAGCAATGAGTAACAACAGAGTTACATTCATGTATGAAGAAATCGGCGTATTCCATTTACTCTTGACAAAGGTACGTTAGCTTGATCTATGCACTACTACAAAGGGATCAAGGAAAACATAGAGGCAGGAGAAACAAGTCAGATCCTAGAGTGAAACGTCGAACAAAACTGATGACTAAATCTCCTTTGTAGTATTTTTCCTATGTATTTACGTCAAATCAATAGCATAGTAATGTATATAAATGTATATCTACAAGTTGCATTGTTAGCCAGTTGCGATTGACCCTCTAAACCCTCAGCTTTGCTTTTCACCAGAATATAGTATGCAACATTGTAGTGCAGTTAGATTTACTTAAGAAGTTAGAACCAGTATTCGGGTAACAGAAAAGGCTGTCACAGAAAAAAGAGAAAGAAAGATACTTAAGTAATATGCTCTCTCGTATTCTGTATGCCTTGTTCAAAACATTTCTCGTTTTTACTTGAAAACTGCGTAGATAGGGAGGAAAGATGAAAAACAACTTTTCATAGTTGTGAAACGAGTAAATAAACACATAAAAGCGTAAACTTCATTTAATTAAATAAGAACATAGACCTGTGTTGCAATCTGAATCTTTAGCAAGTAGTTTATGCATGTTTAAACAAGTTACTGGAGAGTTGAAAGTGTTCATTTTTAAATGTATGATTAAATGCATATTTGGCCAAGGCAAAAGTTTGAATTCCATCATATTAAAACAATGCTAAAAACCGCAAATTTGTGAAAATTCTAACCTGAACCCTCCTGCCTGCTGAGCAACTAGTCATTTTAAATTCAAATGAAATATACATAATACCCTTTTTTTACCCTCTCTGACTACAAAAAGGGCTTAAGCTAAGGCGATATTTTGTTTTTGTAATTTGAAATCCCATTGCATTTTTGAAAGTCTGACAGACTGCTGAAAACAAATTGACTAGTTCAAGTACGCATGTTATNCTGCTGAAACAAATTGACTAGTTCAAGTACGCATGTTATTAGCTTAATTCTTTTTAGAACTCCTGAAAAAATGGTAGGTTCAAAGTCCAAGCATCTACAAACATTGTATATTACTTTAGATTTAGTAACATGCTGCTGAGATCAAAAGAGCTCAATGGTCTTATTTCTGCGAATTGTTAAATCCAAGAAATTATTTCCAAATTTTGTGCAGACAAAGTTTGAAATGTATTTTTCGTTCGGACGTGGCGTGGCTGGTGAATAAAGGTGGAAGAAAGTCAACAATTTATGTTTTGAAATTTCTTGGTCTAGTACCATGAAAAACAGTTTCAAAAGAACCTGAAAGAATCTAGTTTCCTTTAAAACTAATGCAGTTCTTATTCCATTCATTGTTTTTCCTTCGCAGAAATATGAAATAAAGAAAATTCACATATCTACCCTTCTTTGTTTTATTTATTTCCTCAGAGAAGAATACATTCCAAAAGGTAAACTGGCAGAAGACAATGTAGACGTCACTTTTATACATCCGAGTGTACGCCTTATGCCATGCGAATTAAACATCTTTTCCTGCATTGACGTACATAACACAGTTATTTGTACTCTAAGCCACTTTAGTGCTGTATTGTTCATTCCATACGGTAATAGTTTTACACATACACTACGATTTAAAGGAAAACATTGCACATTTCCGAACATTTCCATTTTTAGACGCATTAAAATCTCATCTAAAGAACAAAGCTTTTTACTTTTCTAGCTTAGATAGCATTGCATTCCGGCTGTACCTAAGTATAGTACCTTATAGTATGCATATAAAAATGAAAATAAACAAAGTTATATACTCTAAGCACTTGTCCGTTGGGGGTGTAGACTATAAAAATGTACACAAAACTATCGACTTATTTTTTAAAGCACACCAAAACATCAAGCTTCAGAGTTTTTAAGCGTATCTTTTCAGTCATAAACTCCCATACAACAAGTTTCTCCTCTTGTTCAGAAAGTATTTTTCAAATCCTATTTCTGCTCTTAAAATTTTCTTTGCTAGTTCTCTCCAATCTCTTTTAACTCGTCATGTAGCATATTTATATAAAGAGATCAGAGAACAGCAGTGTGTTAAAACGAATAACACATAAGGTAGCAAAAGTATAGTCTTTTCAAAGAACAAGTCTGCAGATGAGAGCCGAGTTAAGAAGAAATAAAAAAGTTTTCTACTTCTTTTACCTTGGATGATGTGACTTCTTTCTTATTTTTTCTGCTTCATTCATCTACCTTAGAAAACAGCTAAACTTGCCAGTAATAGGGATATAGCGTAGCGTATATCTACAACGCAAGCAGAGGAATCAAACTCTCAACTCATAAGTAAGACCAACGTGTTATCGTCATACTGAAGAAGTACATACTACTACACAAAGCAGATTTGTATAAGTTACTTCAAGTAAGATGAGACGAAAGTTTTTGAGATTTTTCCCTTTCTCATCTATCTTTTCTCTCTCTCTCTCTTTCTCTTTTTACTTTCTGCCCTTCCTTCCTTCAATTCTCTTCGTTTCAAACCATTTTCCTTGTGCATCCTGTGTTCTACAAAAAGTTTTTCCGTCTCTTGGAAGCAAAAAGTTTCACCGGAGACAGCACGAAAAAAAGCGGATAGAAGATGAGAAGAGTAAAACGGGTCTTTGGCAATCCTATGAACTAGCTTGGACACATTTACACACTATATAGCGCATACTTCTGTTTCTCTACAACTCTGTCTAACTATGTAAGCTAAAGCACGACAGTCTATACTGACTATGGTCACAGAAAGAGCCTTTCTTATTAAAGTCAATAATGATTTTAGGATATAAGTAGCGTCGAGAACGTCTAAGATGTGACGATAGTGAAAGAGTAAGAGTAGCGATTTCTAACTTGTTAGCTGTCGTCGATAAAGCCATCTTCTAGATCTTATGAAGAGGAAGGCGGAGAACACCATGATCGGATTCAAAAGAGTTTGTACAATAGCTACTTTACGGCTTGAGTCATTTTGTTCTCAAAGCTGAAGAATTTGTTACGGAACTACACTTTTGCCAGCTACTTTTCTTTAAAGATGTTGCTGATGCTCTAACCTCCCACGGATTTGTTAAAAGGAAATCATCCTTCATGCCTATCCATCGCTGTCTTGCTTTTCTTTAAACAGGATAATTTTTCCTAGGGAAAGAGCAAGCACTACGTATTTTCATGGGACTACCTAAACATTCAAAAACTGCCATGTCTACATTTTTTTAGCAAGGATAGCATTGCATCTTAAAACATCGAAAAGAGATGTTTGAAGTTTTAAAACTGGACTATACTAACTATCCGAACCTATCGTTTATTACCTTATGCAGGCTGAAGTGCAGTACGACTACATATTGACAAATCTGATTGAGCTAACTTTGATAAAAAGCGAAAGGATTTCTACCTTGGAACAGTGGGCATCATCGATGAAGTTGTAGTGCCTTCAGGGCTACATTTTTGTGGAGGTGAGTAAAATTGTATATAGAACGATCAAAGGCTACACATGTCCAGAACAAAATGAATTCTGTGAATGACTGAAAGTGATTACGCCTAAAAAAACAGGTTAACCTTCAGACAAGTTTTAAAATATACATGTAGTAATATCTCTAACATCCTTTACAACTCTTTTGGGAAAATAATACCTGCTCATTTTATCTTGAAGATTGAAACTTACATTATAAAAGGCATGTGTAGTGTAAGGTATTTCCCATATGTAAGTTATATTCCTAAGTACGTATGTACATGCATGAAGTATACATTGTATATACACAAGCCTTAATTCCATGCATGAAAGAAATCACTTTCTGTTTCATTCCTCATTCCATTTTCAAAAAAAACCAGACCCATAAAATGAACAACCTTTTCCATAACCTTTCTTAAGTACTCGTAGAATTACAACTGACTGGACAAGGTATCGAAATAAGAAAATGAACTCGCTTGCAGTCCTGCGTGCATGGAAAAAAGTAAAATTCTTCATCCTTGCTCAACTTGTTTGAAAGTGAGATTGTTCAGGAAGATGAAACAGGTACGCTACAAGAAGAATCCACCCTTACAAACCAGTCACATAATAAAAACAAGCAACCCCTTCCGCATTGGATGGTCCTTTTAGGTATGCATATTATTTATTGTATCACAAAATGTTTCATGTTGTAGATACTTTTTAACTACATTTTTAATTATTTATGCATTGTCTTCAGCATCCTAGTCTAAGGTAATTCCAAACACATCAAAAGTTGGTGTTTTTCTCTAACACAAAAATCGTGCCCCTAAAACATTTGCATTCAAACTGTTCCTCGTATTTATATTAATAACATGAATTTTACTCTAATTGATACACAATTCAGCTATAAAAAATTTATTTGTGTAAATAATTCGGGCAACATTTTAAAGCAGTGTCTTTAAGTCAGTATGGAGCCATTCAATAAAAGCAATGTATCAAATGTATGATGTATACAATATTATCATTCGGTAACGTGATTTAAAGTGCCGTGTCTCAAATTTCCCCAATCGACTACAAACCATCTATTTAAGTCTAGCTAAAATTGTATTGTTATATAATCAAATTTAATTTTCTGGGGATTTGGATGATATTACTAAAACTACATACTGTATGTGTTAGTGAGTACGAAGCGACAAAGTTTTTACAATTAAATTCATTATCATTCATACATAACATCATACATAACGAAATTCAAAGCAAGTCCCTTGCAATGCTGTACAAACGTTTTTAGAAGTCCTTAATTCGAAGGACTATTATTATTTATTCGAAGCAACAAAAAAGTTCGATTCAGTTCCAGAAATAGTTAACTGATATCCGCTACTGTAGTCCCAGAGTTTAAATCAGCGGAAGCAATGCACAAGTATTAGTGGCAGAAGATGTTTGTGTCAAAAGAAGTTGATCAACAGAAAATGCTGAATAGACCTCTCAACATCAACAGCAGCTCCAACAATAAACTCTATTTATATGTAGAATAGTCTAACTGTTCCTTAGAAAGAAAATCTTTTTCTAAACTGACATCCTATATGTTTTTATACAACTCTCAACTATCATCTCATTACGTATACGCATAAATTTAATGTTAATACTTTTTTTACGTGAAATGTGACTCCACGCATCCGCCGCATGTCATCTGTCGAACATGTGATGATTATTGAATTTAAAAGAGTTCTTAAAAAACATAAGTCTACATAGGAAATTAAGGCATTCGCATTAAAAATTGGGTATACTAGCCAACTAAAGTAAGCATTTCACAAAATCTAATATCCATATCCATACTTTGAATAAGATTGTAAAGGTTAATAGGTAATGCTGGTAAGAATTCTTGTAGAAAGAATGATTGATGCATTTTCGCACATCCGTCTTTCGTTGCCTGATGAGACATTTAGGATTGAAAGTATTCGAAAAACCGTGTTTAATATATCTTGGTTTTTTCTTTAGATGTTATGTCTGAAGAATGAGATGAAAGGTAATTAATGACTTCCGATTTCCCGCTACTGCATTGTACTTTAATGCTTATATAACGTATGACACATGTGAAAAACATTCCACCAAGCTCTCGCTTAATTGGAGACAAATCTGTTGTGAATATTCCCATTCCAAATGTAAATAACGACAGTAAATTCTCAGATCGTGCAGTACTTTAATATGAGTCATTTTAGATCTCCAAATTTACGGCAGCTCGTGTATACTTCAAACATCTTTACAAATTGCATTTTAAGGGCCTGTCATCAGGAAAAAAGAACATGGTAATATGCCAACTTTAATTGGCAATTGAATTAGAAATTAGAAGTATAAATAACAATAGATCCGTCACATTTTTGTTTTAAGAGCAGAAAATTGGTCTGAGTGAAGCAACAATCTTGCAAATAAAGTTGTCTGACAAGTTGAGCAACTTTCATGGGCTCGAATGTTATCACAACTATCAGTAATTTCATTGAATGTCGAAACATGTAATTCATTTCCAGGGAGCCTAATAAATTGATCAAAGATCATCTTCTTTTTAGGCTTTTATTTTACTTTTGCGCAAACATATGCCTCATATTTTAATAAAAGGGAAGATGTGAACTGTCTATATAATATAACATCTTGCTTTTAAACGATAGAAGAGAGGAAGTTCACAGCGTTCATGCACTACGTTCGTGCTGATTCAAAAGAAATTCTCACATAGTTATCGTCTTTTATAATATCTTGCAATTTGCTAACGTTCTTTCAATGCTCATTAAAATCCTTAAAAATTATCACAAACATACACTTTTACTTTTAGTTGCTCATTCATTCCTATACCCTTCAATTTTAAAGTTTGCCTTTTCAAATGTAATCAAACCGAATTAAATTAAATCCTTTTTGATGAATACATCGAAAACAAAGATAGGTAGTAGGTGAAAAATAAATGCGGAATAATTGGTATCATTACAACAGGAAGGAAATCGCTGTTAATAAGTTTCATGCAGCTATTACACATAAACTGACCATCGCTGTGTATAGTCAATCGTTAAAACTTATCTATACATAATACAATAATTTAGAATTATATAGTAAACTGCTGCAGTGCACTAAACAAAACAAAACCTCTTAAGCTGCCCATAAAGATAATGATTATTTGCCATAATTTATGTAGCAACAAAGATATAGAGATACGATTCAGGTATACATTCATTTTATAAGGCTCTAAGATCTATAGAGACTTTGGATACTTACAACTATTACATAACCATCCTATATGTATTCTACCCGTGCATACTGAAGACCAATGTATTGAAGCTAATCATCTCTCATGATGCATTGATGAAAGATGTGTATCTTAAAGGACTGAAAATTTTCAGCTGGCATTTTTCTGTACTACCTTTGCACTCTATCATGGTGGTTAAGGTACAAGATATCGTCATAATCACTCTCATATAATCATCATCACTGCATTTCAGTAGTACATATACCACCATCGCAGTAAAACCACCGATATTATGTATATACCTCTTCTCCAACAATTGCTGCATGAAATTGAAGATGTGTATAGGTATAAATATGCGATTGCTTCTCATTATATAGCGTTTCACAGCCTGGATACAGCTGCCAAATGAAAAAAGGCAACGACTTTGTTATTCTTTTCAATGATCAATCTTCTTCCATTTTGCCTTTTCTTCTTATGTGTTATTACCAACACTGAGCAGAGAAGAAAGATTTGGTTTAGTGTACCATATTCCAGCTCGACCACAAACTTGGTCATGCCA
>JAHZNG010000522.1:0-18213 GCA_027744375.1 Orchesellides sinensis
CAAGCATTCCAAGTTTACGTCACTGCCACCCTTATAAGGACTGGCATCAACTAGATCTTACAAATATTTCACTCTAAATTGTAATAAAAGATGGGTTACATTCCGGAATCATATTTTATATTTCCAGTTTTACTCGATTCCGTTATTCCGGTAAATTATTAATTTTTTAGAAATTTTTCCGTTAAAATTGATCCTTCTAAAATTAAAAAATTCACATCGAAAATCGCTCGTATAAAAATGTAGATTTATTAAGTACGCTTTAAGATCATTTAAAAACTTGATAGTACATAAAAAACTTCAAAATGACCATCGCAAGTGTATCTTCATTCAGAAAGTTGAATGAATGATAACAATGAAAACCGTACTAAAGTTTTCGCACATGCCAATACATTAATGCATTTCTTCACTGCTTCTCAAGGTGATCGAAAGCTGACTGGGGATTTCCTAATTTTCCAATGTTATCTCACTTCCGTCCCACTTGACACCAAGAAACTTGCTTAGACTCTTCCAATTGGGAAAAGATTATAGAAAAATTTACTGAAAACATACTATGCATAACATACATATTTCATGGACAGAGCTAAATGCTCCCATAACGGATAAAATATGTAGGCAGCAGTCAGACATCATCAGAAAATATGAAAAGTATCCACATGTGTTGTGTAATACTACCATGTATGCTGTACACATAAAATATCTGTCGACAGAACGGAGTGAAAAATGTGAAAAAATTATAAAACTAAAGAATGCTTGAATGACATGATGCAAGAGAAGCACTGCTCAGTGAAGGATTTTTTTCAAGTTAAAACATTCATACATGTTCCAAAAATAGTTTGCGTTTCTCTCTGTCTCCCTCTTGTGTTCGGGAGGACACGAATTGTCTCTTATTTATCCTACTGCTCCGAGAAAATATCTTTTGCATTTAGCTTTGAGTATAGGGTTAGCTAAGGCTTGTTAGGATGCTTGTGAGGCAAGACGATCTTCATATTAAAGATTAAGCTAGAGTTAGGTATGCTTCTTCAGAGATTACCGGCTCACCACCATTCCTCCCATGCATAGAAAGTCAGACATATGTACATATAGTTTGGGGCAAAAACTGAGAAAGCTCTTCCACGGAAAAGTCGAGATCTCCTGCATCATCACGAGAATTTCGCTCATTCATCTTACTTTACTTGTGCTCGGAAGAAGCAAGCCCATTCCGAACTTTTGCTCGGGACTTTTTATTTGAATCACTGTTGATGTTTTTATGCTCGGGAGTGGTGTGGCAAATTACTTGTGGCCGTACATACAATCTAATGCCTACAAAGCTGTAAATCTTTTTCGGGGGCTTCAAGAAACTTAGAGGAGGCTGGTGGCAAAGTATTTGCAGGAGGTGGAAAAGTACTTGCCACTTTAGTACTTTTTCTTTAATATACCTAAATGCTCCTGCACAGATTACCTGATTGTACGGTACGCGCATGTACCATTCCTTGCAGAGATCAGTTCTAACGTTTTCATTTTATGGCAGTCGAGCATTCAGAACCAGACACACGGCATGAGGATGCACTCTCTCTGAGAAAGATAACGTAATGTACGTTGTTGTCTTTTCTCTCCCTCGTTGGGTCTGTTGCTTGTTTTCGAACAAGCTTTTTTTCCTTTATGCATGCAACATCTTTTTCGAAATGAAAGAATGCCCGTTTGCTGCTCATGATACTCTCGCAGTTTCGTTTCCTTCCAGCTTCGTGTCGCTTCTCCAAAAAATAATTTCTTACTGTACATATAAGTAGTATTAGGTGTGTACGAACTTTTTTATCATTTCAGTTTTTAAGTCTTTTCATAAAATTATTAAATTATAGAGATTAGGACAAACGACGACAACGTTATGTAGGTGTCAACATTTCTCTTTCATTCTGTCTACTTTCGTGGGAAGATGGGTTGAAAGTATTTTAGCGGTGCATTATAGTATATTGTTATTAAGACTACTCGAACGAGTCTATTCTATACAAGATTATCGACATCGCCTCGTCGACTGAAATTTACTAGTGAAATGAAAAGTATATATTCTACTCATACCTTATTTTACGCAACATTAAGATATACGAAACGGTATACGCAACCCAGCCACGTTCTCTACTGTACAAAAAAGTGATATATTAATGTGTCGCCATTTAGAGTACATATCGTAACGTGGATTACAAAGATTCTACCCCATTTGAATTTTTTCGGAATCTCTGATACAATTATTTTGTGAACTGTACTTGTCTGACTTTCAAATGTATTACGCAAGTGGCTACTGCTGTTACTGTACTACTATTGCTATTCTACTTTTACTACATTTTCATCGCATCATCAGTATCAGATTCTTCTAAGTAACATTATATTATGGTTCAAGAAGACGGGTCTATTGGCTACTTCCTTGTTCACTGTAGGACTCGTCCAGATTTTAAAGTTATATAGCTAATGAATGACACTTCAACTTATCATTCCAATAACCCACGTCTGAAGAAAAAGGAATACCGGCGGATCGCAAGTTTTATATTCTTTGTAAAATTTATTGTAATTAACGATAGCGTAAGCATAACATAAATCACGGATGCTTGTTAAATGAGCCAAGGTCTGCATCCGACTCGCTACAAACTGCAATACTTTTTCATGGGGGAAATTCTGTAACAGCTCTTCCCATATTATACTTATTATTTTAAGTCCTCTTCATCCATTTATAATTTATATTAGAAGATATTCGCCTACACAAAGCAATTTCCACCCAGTCAACAACCGTTAGTCCGGCAAGTCGCCAAGAATGAAGAAATACTTAGATTTACACATACCCCCATCAATTATTTCATCTTAAGGATAAACATAACGCAATATCTGTCAATAACTTGTCATGTGAGGAGTATCAAAAATATGTGGAAGAATTTCATGAAAGAACGCATCAACAAAAACAATCAACAACAACAGCAAATCACATCACATCTCTATTTTGTCACTCCTTGACTCATTCCGTCCACTCTTTTTCTTGGGCCATCAAATAAGCGTCATTTTTATCACTGCTCCTATATAATCCTTTGAAAGATATTCGCCTACACAAAGCAATTTCCACCCAGTCAACAACCGTTAGTCCGGCAAGTCGCCAAGAATGAAGAAATACTTAGATTTACACATACCCCCATTAATTATTTCATCTTAAGGATAAACATAACGCAATATCTGTCAATAACTTGTCATGCGTGGAGTATCAAAAATATGTGAAAGAATTTCATGAAAGAACGCAACAACAAAAACAATCACAATCAACAACAACAGCAAATCACATTACATCTCTATTTTGTCACTCCTTGACTCATTCCGTCCACTCTTTTTCTTGGGCCATCAAATAAGCGTCATTTTTATCACTGCTCCTATATAATCCTTTGAAGCATTAGAAGAGTAAAAATCTACATATGCGAACAATCTAATCTTTGTTGCATGCTCCTTCTTTGCACTACCCATCTGTATTATACTAAAAGTTGGGGGCTTATAACAAGCAAGAGGACAACCTTGACAGTAAAAAGAACCACTGCTAGTAAGACCTGAATGACTGAGTACTATGTACTACGCAAAGATAAAAATATACATAACGTACATTACATTACATGAAGAGTGTGCGTGTGTGTGAAAACACCAAGAAATACATACATATCAAAAAAGGCAGAGCAACAGGTCTTGATTACTAACCAGGCAGATGGATCTACTGTGACCACTACTGCTTCGATATTATATTATTGCACAGTGTTGGTTGAATGTATTGGAGAAACTCATCATAATCATAATACACATTACAACTGATCCTCATCATCTTGATCCTGAAGTATATCAACATTCATACATAATCGGATAGAAGTATAGCTAACTTAGTTAGCAAATGAGAAGGTCGCGGAGGAGGATAAGGCTTCACAGAAGAGGGAGAGTTTGCCAAGCGTATCTCCTGCTCATCACCATATCTCCCTGATTTTCACCACCTCATCTTCTGGACAAAAGGAAGTTGTATATTTTAAAAGGAAAAGTTATATTCCAAAAGATACAAGTTTCTCCTGTGGCGTTCTTTCCATTGTATATTGTGTGGTGCTATTCTTAAAACACAAAGTTCCTTATTGCCAAAGCAAAATGTCAGATCAAGGTTCAACCCCTTCTGAAGGGGTAAGACAAGATCAGAAGGATATTACTACAGCAAGGACCCCATCCCAGAGTTCCAGTAGGACGGCCCCAGTACCACCGGCAGCGTATCCAGACCAGAGAAAACAAATGGAACAAAGTGCCCAGAACTACCCGAGTAATCCAGAGGAGCAGAAGAAATCTGCTGATCAACAGAATCAGATGGGAGATACAGCTCCTGGTGCTGCAGCTATAACAAGTACAACAGCAGGAGAAGAATCCCATAGTCAGGATAAGGATAGTAGCAAGAGACCCGCCTCAGAGCCAACAAGTCGAACTCGTGAGGCAGTACAGAGAGTATACCAGATGTTGGAGAAGCATAAGCCGGCGACATCGTGTGATGAAGCGGATGACGACTTCTTCTCTACACCTTCTCGATCCCAAGCCTCAACCTCTTCGCGTCGAGGTGGGGGTGCAAACGCGAGTAGTAGCAGTAGATCTCAACAACAACAGAGAGGAGGAGGAGGAAGCAGAGGGAGACAAAGACGGAATGGTAACTCAAGACGCAGTCAACAACAGCAGTCTTCATCATCTTCTGGTGCTCAACAACAGTCAAGCAGTAGCAGTAGTCATGTTAATGCCCCTTCCATGGAATGTGATAGTAGTTACGGTAGCAGTAGTAGCCTGAGTAGCAGTCGAAGTAGTAGTACCACTTATCTGAGACAAAACGATAATGACACAGAGACTGAGGAGGAAGCCCAGTTGGCGAGTCTAAGATGTCCCAGTGAATGCACTGAGGCGATTTCCGAACGAGAGAAACGACGACGAAAACGATGTGCAGACTATCCCGGATTTGCCCTTGTTGGAGGGCTGGGTTCCATTTTCGCTTCCGATACCATGATGAAATTCAGCATCATTCAGAACGAGCTTCATAACGTCATTAACGGCCAACTTAAAAGGGTATGTGTTTGTTAATACAAGATTCTGTAATTCTCTATAGAAATACAGAAATGCATATAGGTACATGCATTAGTCATGCAGCAAGAAGGTACAAAGTTGCAAAATGGAAAGAGGTTTGACTTTTCTTTCTTCCTTCCAACACTTTAAGTGTGGAGGCGATTATGCAAAGTCATGAATTCTTGGTAGTTTACATGTAGAAAAAAAGAGTTTGTGATTATGCCAGAAACTCATTAAAATCGGGACCACAGTTCAACATTCACACTGAAACCTAGTATAAATCAAAGTTATCTTAGGTATTGCTGTTTTTAGACAGTTTAGGTATATCGATTTCATTTTCATCATATCTACAACTTACTATGAGAGAATGTACATAGTAATCTTTATGCTTCGAGCTGCTTTCACGTATGACGTGAGAATGTAAGTTGATAAAATACAGAGCGCTTTAACTAAATGTAGAATCCATATAATCAGATTTAAGTACACAAGCTATTTATGTACTGTTCATTGTACAACTTCCGGTACAGAAAGGAAATACATGTATGCAGTCATTCTTATATTAATTCACAATTCTTCGTCATTCAAGTCTTTGGTTTTTTGTGAGTTGTCGCGTAATGAGTAAACTTGAGTTTTCCAAGATGTACTTACATTTGCTAAAAACTCTGTAGCCGCGCGTACGTGACAAAGCATATTACTTAGATTTCGAGATTATGTATATAATGAGTGTGTATAATTTTATGGGGATACAAAATTCCACTCCACGTCATCGACTTGCATTCGGCATTTCTGTAGCGTATCGTATTTTCGGGAAAGTTTTCTGTAACAGTTATACATAACTTAAGTAGGTATAGGTATGTATGAATGTGTATGCAATGCATGCGTTGTTATCAGTCATCACAACAGAACATTTGTTTGCGATTGATTGTTCAAACAATGGCATAGGACAGCAGGATATTATAAAGTGATAAAAATTCTTCCTCTCTGTTTTCAATACTTCCAAGCAAAGCATATTTTGGCTATTATTACTAAAGTGTCGTTTTTATTATCAACAATAAATTCGATACGGAACAAAATGCTACATACATAAAGATACAAATATCATTTGAAAAAATGATAATAATTCTTATTTCATCACGTCATCGTACCATTCTGTCACTACGTATATTCTTTTTCCTTGGCTATATAGAACATTTTCTTTTAGAGTCAGACATTTTAAAGATATAAAGGTTTAGTGATATTATCACTTCATCAGCGTCTTCTTCGATCACATTAAACCGTCTCCATAAACTAGTTAACAAAAGCAGCTTTAATCGTCATTCAAGGACTAAATGTAGTAAAAATTTTGTAAAAAGTCCATTGCCACACACGCTAACTAAACTCACGTACACAAAATACGTTTTCCTTCACATTATACAGATAACGACGATGACCAAAAGAGAAAAGCAATGAACTTCAGGAAATTAGGAATAAAAAAATAATGAATATGTGTGTAGACATTTTTCATTAAATGGGAAGATGACAAATCATGACTACATGAAATTTGGTGTGTATACAAATCGAATGGTGAAGTGATACAAGAATTTTAAAGCTTTGCTTTGCTACATTTATCCTGTTATCAAATCACTTCTCCTCCATTTGTATGTAAAAAAAAGTTAGTTTAATTCATTTGCATAAAATCTCATTTCATGGAACGGCTCAGGAATTTGCTTTTCGTGACGTACTATGCCTGTATCGTATTGTGCGTAGAGCGATCATACATCATCGTAGGAATAAATATACATTTCCATGCATCCTCTTGCTAATCATCAACTCTTTTAATCTAGAGCTTACAGTCATTAACACTAGAGTATCATTGAATACCAGCAGATTTGTTTAAAAATCTAGACCCATATCATAATCATCATTGGCTCACTTCATTACTGAAGCTGAATGAGATTTGCTTCTGTATAAAATCAAACCAAAGCTAGCAGAATAGCCATTCATCCATCATGAATATGAAATAGGAAATTCAAAATGCCAGGGATGTATATCGCATGTGCACCCCCAGGTCACACTCGGGAATCAGGCTAATACATACACATTCCATTTTTACAAGTTAATTACACATTCTCTCCCTTCCTTCCACTTCCACTACCACTGCTAACTCATTCTGAGTCAGTATAGTAGTAACTAAAATTTACTTTTGTGATGATGATTACCATCAGCTCAAGCTCCACATATCATTCATGATGTATGACAGTCACAAGTCACAACAATGAGCATACACACCTGTTTAAGCGTCAGTTTATGCTTCATGGTTTCATAAATACGCACACCTCTAAAATGACAACTGCTTGTGTGTGTACCTATGTAAACACGCATAATATTTGTGTATATATTCCTGCATGAATAATAACAGTCGCAGCCGCCTCCCCTTGTTCTACAACTATGTTACATTTAGAAATTAGAAAAAAGTTCTTTTAAGAGTTAATTGCTTATGTGTCACCAGGACATAGAAATATTTTCAGGTCCACCCTTCCCATTCTATTTGCTACTGTGTTAGCTTTGCATTTTTTTATGTTCGATTGTTGAACTGGTAAGTAAATGGAATCTGTCTGGTATTTACAAAACATACAAATATTATTTTAGTAGAAGCAAAGTAAAGTACATTAGTCTGTCTGACAGAGGGGTAATGCCCATTATGTAGGTATATATTCAGGTAATTTTGTCTATCGTTGGACGAAGCGTTGATTAGCTTGGCTCTCACTGACTCCCTCCCATCTCATCACAAATACCTACACCAAAGAATTTGCTGAATTTGTCCGGAAGTAAATTAACGATTTTAAAACATGGATTTTTTTGGCTATGTGTATGCTTAAAGTTTAAAAACTTGTTCATTTGGCTACATTGCGTTAAGCGATAAAACTGGGCTTAGCAAAAATATTTACTGCCATTTGGGCATGATCATTGTTAAATGAGCAAAAAAGTCAACGAAAGAATTTAGGCATTACAAGTATACATTCAATGTCATCATCATTTGTCATTGTTTCATTCACCTGTTGTAGTTTAGTTGAAACTAGTAAAGTAGACGAGGATTCTAAAGTATAAATATATGGTGCGTATTATAGCCCTTGATTTGATGTAATTCTATACTGTCATCATCCTTGCAAATCCTTTTTTATATATTAGGGGGTGAGTCGAAAGGGGTGTTAATAGGTTAATATTTTACTTCCACCGCCACCATATGTAGACCATCATCCTCTCATTTGTCTCTCCCGACAATTTCATTTTTCCTCCAGTCTCAAGTCGCATCAACATTATCACTAGGCTTTTTATGAGTTTGTTTTATTTCATACAAGTTTTTTGATGTTCAAGAAAGTTCGCCATGATACGTCAGTGGCCAATTGTTCAGTCTTAACCTTCTTAGGTTCCTTAAACAGCCTTGGTTCTTATATTCCTATACTAGTACGATGACATTTATTCAATGTCAGGCAAAAGAAGACCAAAATGGTACGCACCACAGCAAATAAGCGTAGAAGAAAAAGTGACAACACATTTCACATCTACATCTCTCCTTAATACATATCCTTCAGTAAACATGACCATATAAGGTAGGAACATCGACAGCAAAAGTCACTCTGGTATAAAGTATGCCATAATGCCGTCCCAATCCATGTAATCCTTTTTTTTATATTAACAAACGTTATTATTATGTGGTGTGAGCATCTTTGCATTTTCAGTTTCAGGCTCACGTAAACTATGTAGCTGCAAGGAAAATGCATTGTCTTTAAAAAAGCGTTTAGCCTTTTGAATCCTTCTTCCAAGAAGACATCGTTCTGTTGCATAATCAAAAGTACATTATGTAAATCCAAGTTTACTTTCATTCGAATATTTTACACGAGTCATGCACCCATATCACACCACATTCATACATGATTTGTAAATATATTTCATACCATGCCAAAAAGATGCATACTGCACATACATCCGAATATATTTTTTAAAAAGGTTCGTTTTGGGGGTCAGCAATCAGAGGTTATGTACGTATAATTCATAGTCAACAAGACAGACAATCTTTCTCAGCATTACAAGTATTACACCCCAGTATATCCTCCATTGTTATAAAAAACAACAATAACAATGTTGAATAATTAATTGTCCATCATGCGATTGTTTTGCATCACTCTCAGGGCAATCCCTGAGAAAAGGAGAATCCTATTCATGAAAAAATACATAGCATCTCACTTAGCGAATATGTCAGGATAAAGTAAATGAACGCAAACGGGAGGTCTACCCTGTTGTCTTGCATTTTGTCTGTAAACTTTTAAAGAAAAGCTTAAGATTGGACAAAGTACATTTACATTGGCAAGGCTTAGTTTAAAGATGAAAAAACAGAATGTACGAATGATCTGATGTTCAAATGGGTGGTGGAGTGTGGTGTTGGTGTGTTTCATAGAACCCCGACTTTTACTAAAACCAAACATAGACATCATCCTCATCGTCACCACTACCTCACCACTACCAATCCAATATATACTTAAAACACCACACGGTATAATAAATACGGCTTTTCGCTAAACCTGAACTGAACAGAGCTTCAGGCAGAAATTTTTTCAAAGAGTGAATTCAATGCATATTATGGTATACACAGAGAATGAATGCACTAGTCGGTATGTTACAAACTATGTTATGTATTTGTGTATGCCTTCCTCTCTGCCACCGCCTTGATTTTCTTCTTTTTCAGCCTGAACAGTAAGAATAAAATCCATAAGCAAACTATGTGCAACTTCTGTATGGGTACTCTGAATACTCCACATTATACATATACGGACATTTTCACATCACACAGGATACTCTTTTATACCTAAGCAAAAAAAACGAGAAAATTTTCATTGCCTACTCTGTATTGTACAGAGACAGACATTCCCGTGAGTATTGTACACATACATATCGCAACAAGAAGAGTTACATAGTAATAGCTTATGGAATAGATACTCTCCTTTTTTTCTCCTTACAAAGCTCTTTCAAAGAACATCTTCATATGTACTAATCCAATGTATGTAAAACGTATCCATCTCTCTTCTGCCTTAGTTTTAAAACATGAAAAATACTTAGTATATTATATATATATATATCCTCAGATATCCTACAAAAAATGTTCTCATATGTGTACTATATATGAGGATATTTAGGTATGGAATCATCATCGTCAACATCATCGTCGTAGTCGTCGTCGACATTCATCGTCCACTCCCAATGAAAACTGGTATATATGTAGGGAAAAAATAAGCTTTATAGTAAACTATTTGCTCCTTCCTTTTCGCTTTAACAATAGGTAGATCCTTTTCATATACAAAATACACACACACATAATTTTTTTTTCTTATGCTCTCAGTCCGTCGGCTTTTTCATTCCATCACTATTGAGTTAGAGAGAATTGAATCCTACTAGTATCTATCTAGTACTGGTTGCTGAGATCTTATTTGGAAAAAAAATAATAATATAAATAAAAAAATATATAGCTACTTCTATCATCAAAAAAAGAGTTGTGCTGTATTGTAAAAACTTTACTTGTTACTGAATTATTGTGTGTGTGTGTTATTTTTTGTGCTGCCAACAAACACCGAAGTTCAGTTCATGTTTAACTTGTCACTGCCTATCATTCATTGAAGTATATATATGTATCAAAAGAGTTAATTAAAATATAGAAATTTTGAGAAATAATAATTTTGCTAACTAAATAATATACAAATTAATACCTGCTCATTTTTGCCTACTAAAAAAGTATTTCAATCAGAACAAGTGAAACCGAATTCAAATAAAATTTGCGCTTTGACGAATTTCCATTTTTGTTGGGGAAATTTCAATTTAACCCTTTCAAATATTTGATTGTTAATGTCGCGGCCAAAAATAACAAGGCTTGAATATAGCTAACCACTGGACAGTTTTTTGTAGTTTCTTATAAAAAATATATATATTTCATTGTAGTTTTTTCGATTAGAATAATTAGTGTAAATTTAATCAGAGTGAAAAGAAAGAGGAGAAAGTTTACTAAAGTTTTTTAAATTTTGTAAAGGGTTGAAAGTGAACGCTGTGGCAAATACGTTACTTGGCGTTGTTGTGGTATATGAAATAAGTGAAGTAAAAAGGTTACTGTGCAAATAGGTCGGTTTTTAAAGGGCTAAAAGAGTTCTTTTGGTCCTTGTTACCTTATCAGTCTTTCCAATTTACACACCTGTGGTTGGTGCTTGTGCACATAGTAAAATATAAATTAAGAGCAAATCATGGCTACTACTAATATGCAACAAGGAGGACTTTTGGATGTCCTCAAAAAGAAAATGAGGCAGACAAAAGAGGAGATGGAGAAGTATAAGGAGGATTGTGAGGAACTTCAGAAAAAGCTTCATATGGAAGTTATGAGACGGGAAGAAGTAAGCATTTGACATTTTAGATTAATTTTAAACCTCATAATGCAGATAAGATATTGCAAAGAGTTGGGCTATTTTGTATACTATTGAACCAGGTAGGTAGGGTTATGTATGGGTATTTTACGGAGGATTCCTGCCAAAGTTAGGATAAATACTTAATGCCAATATATTTAATAGGTTATAAGAATAGACGGATAAAATGCCCCAATATAACTAACCATTCATTCTAGCATTTCTACGAGCTAATGTTCTTTTATATGTGTGGTTAAAAAGTCCTATTTTATGGTTTGCTTGTTACATCATCTTAAAATGGTTAGGTTTTTATTGGGAGACATTCAACGACATTTTTATGGACTTTGTGGCTAGCTTGGCTCCCTCCTGGGATCATGACTAATTTTGGGGGAAGTTTCGTCTAGTTTCAGATTAAATATAGCTGTTTGATGCTTTTAGTGTATTATAATGGGCCGAAAAGATTGTGGAATGGGTATGTGGGCTAATTACGTGATTTCCACAGTCAAGATAAGGTGATAATGTCTTGTTTGTGTGGTGCACTATTATTTCAATACAAAAAAGTATATATTTGGAACGCGAATGCAGTTCGCGTCACCTTGTCCAATCCCAAGTCAATCTCGTTAAAAACACTTGAACATAATACCAAAAGTAAGATAGGCAACGATAAACATGCATGTGTACATGCAATGTAGTTTAATAGATTTATATTTGTATGTATGTACATCGGTAAAGGGAAAAAGGAAAGGAGGATTTTTGAGAGAGAAGAAAATGAAACTTATGGACATATTAGTATTTAATGTACACCTGTGTGATGACGAGTTGAATGAATGAATCATCATCACCGTCCTCCGTTGTCAAGTTTCCTTATAAAAAAGAGACCGATTCATCACATTACAGTGTTGTCATCAAGACACGATCTTCTATTTAATCATTCACTGTAATATTTGGGACCTTACTTGTGTCATGTCATGACTAAATACTACCTGGTGGAACAGGTGGATGCCGATGCACTTACCAAATTTTAAAATTTAGACCGGCAGAGCAAAGTTTTGGGGAAATTATGTAGATTAGATGTGCATAGCATTAGTTTACAGGTATACTTGCATACATAAATGATGTTGATATTTCCTACAGGTTTTCATTTCCAAATCGTATATGTCTGCATAAAGTGGCCATCCGTATCATATATTGCATACCTACAGTATACAAGTCACACCCAGAGGAATTAAAGGAGGATTTTATTGGATTAAAATCGGAATTTTGTTAAGAGGAAATGTGACAAGCTATGTTATATTCGTATTTAAATAAATATGATTNAATCGGAATTTTGTTAAGAGGAAATGTGACAAGCTATGTTATATTCGTATTTAAATAAATATGATTTATAGTCCTTGAGATGTTTATATCTGGGATTGGGTAAGAATTTTGTGTGTTCCATTACCACCACGAGTAAGTTCGTGTATGTAATTCGTGACATAACGCTCAATAAAAAGGAAAAGTTCCTCCTTATCGGTAATAGGTGCATGAAAAATCTTAAACATGTTGTTTACCTTACATTTGCAAAAAATAAGATGCCAAAAGTCAGACATTTTAAAAAGAGACTTAATACCAAGATCTAAGCAGTATATGTATTTCATGAGGCATATTGAGTAACATTGTGTATGCAATGGTGTAAAAACAGGATTTTTGTTAGCTTACGTCAAGTTATGGATATAATAGAGACACAGCCGTGAAAAAAGACGGGGTCTCGTACATTACATGATTACATTGTTTTAATATGCTGGTATAACATTATAGCATCTCTGTACTATTATTTATTGAAGATGACGAATGATAGGATGGATCCGTTTTTGTTGTCTTTATTTGCTGCTGCGCTAAGTACATATATGATTCGTGTCTTAACCAATAAACTTTTTAATGTTCTTTGCACGTAGACAGAACAGAACATAATACAGTTCAATACCATCGCAGAGCTTTGCAAATAATAACAATAATCAAAGTCAATGCTACATTTTGCTGACTGACAAGTGAACCGTATGAGTATTGTTGGAAAATTACCTATGAGCATACAAATGGAGTGTGGTAGTAGGTATTACGTATGGGTTGATGATAAGTTAGTTGTTATAATTGCTTTTGGGAAGCGCTATTGAGCAGTGCTTTAAGCATCAGTAACATGACTGTGCTCAGTCGGTAACCAAAAATGAAAGGAGTGAGCCTTTTCATTATTGAAAAAATCCAAATTTGGCATGTCTGACCGAATCAGAAGGTGAAACGGGTCAGTTGGATGGGATGTCTGAATATGGTCAGGTGCCAGTTATGAATGCTGAATGACTGCATAGAACATACGGATATATACAGATTTTTTTGTAGTTGGTGTGATTTGTGATGATGAGAATTGTCACACACAACAGCAGCCGTTTATTGAATGCCAACAGACCTTGTACAGGAATTGTGGCTTGATTTGGTTTGAAAACACTTTTGCATTGTTGACTGCTGACGATGCTGTATGTGGCAATATTACTATCGTCAAATTACATAAAATAATTATCAAGGGTAAATAAATTTTTGTTATGGATGTTTTCTGTGCTAAATACTTTTGGTGACGCAAACAATAGTGTTCGTCATAAGCACTACTGTGCGCTAAAGTTGTAAAATGCATGAATAAATCCGATTGTTGGAAGAGTGATTCAGCGTGAAGACACTTTAATCAACAATAACAAAATGCAAAATTTGTTGTCATTATCATATATCGCATTATTGTCAGTTTTGATGAAATTAAAAGCTCCTTATGGTTTATCATCAGCGATATTGGCTTAAATGCGTGTTAGGTTTCACCCATGTTGTCGTCATAAGTTGAAATATGTACCTTAAAATCTGCTGATTTTTTATTTCTGTAAATATTTACACAAACTGTTTTTTAATTTTATATAATGACAATGAAAAAATGACATATATTCTTTTATTTAGAAGTCTACGAATCTATGAAAACCTTTACGCAGTTATGAATGGTCATCCATGCAAATTTCTGTGGAGCAATTCAGAATTTAAAAGTTTATTTTCAATAGCCATCGCCGTTTAGAGCGCTCATCTTTTTAAAGGAATGTTAAAGATGTTATTGCCATTTGCTGCTCTGCATAAATTTGCAAGGATGATGCCATTTTATATTGACAGTTCACGTCTTCGTTAATAAAAGATGCAATGATACAACTGTAGCTTTAAATTTAAAAAATAAATCAAGAATGACATTTCTTTGAAACTGATGATAAACTTGAATATCCAAACAGAATAAGGAAAGCATTAGAGAACCGTACTAACATGGAAGACGACCGAATTGCAATATTAGAAGCACAGTTAGCCCAAGCTAAATTAATTGCCGAGGAGGCCGACAAAAAATATGAAGAGGTAAACTAACACATTTTGCACACCAGACCAAAGCCACAAAACCATTCACACTTTTGTTTGATTTTCTCTGTCCATCGGATATTATGGACGTATTTTTGAGTATCACCAATTTCAAGCAATATTATGCCATTTAATCCGATCAAAGCAGCAGCGCAGCAGTAACGAAGCCAAAAATGACGAAGAGAATCTTCGAAATAAAAATTTGATGTATGTGTAACAGTCATTACCAAAAAAGGTGTACCAGTTTCCGGTTAGTACGTCAGGCTACAGTCTTAGTTAGGATTCACAAGGATTTTTATGATTATGAGAAAGGGTTATCTGTAACTGTAAAGGTTGTAATAGACATGATGGTAAAAAGGTATCCTAGAAAGTTTATACCGGCAAATAGCACACGTGTATATGACATTGTCTATATTTTGGAAATATGACAGTATGCGAAAGGTGTTGGAGAACCGTGCCATCTCCGATGAAGAGCGAATGGACTCACTTGAGAGTCAGTTGAAGGAAGCCAGATTCCTGGCTGAAGAGGCTGACCGCAAATACGATGAGGTCTTTAATTTAAATTCCATCTCGAACATGTCTAACTCGAGTGGATTGATTGTTTTAGGTGTCAATAATACTACTTCTCTTACCACTTTGACCTAGAGATTAGCGTGTTTGTTTGAATAGTATATTATATACCACTCCGTGTCTTGCAAATACATATACGGAATGCGTAATGTTTTTGAGTGTGTTTTACTGTTATTACATTTTTTATTAAAATAGAAAGAATTAAATTAGCTGTTTGTACATAGAACCCTATAGTGTATGTGTATTTTTAACATGCTAAATGCTAACCGTAAAGGAGATATAGATTTATACAGATTGTAGGTACACACAAGGTAATTATGCATGCCAATTAATTCCGAACATTCTATAATATACATAACGTAATTATCCCACAAAGCAACTGCAAATGTAGTGCGAAACAGATTTTTTCTGTTTAAAAGATGAAAACAATGTCGGAATGGAAAACGTTTACTCTCATGATTAAAACACTTATTACAATGTTGGTTAGGATAATAATTGAAACAAAGTTACATAGTTAGGAACGAGTAGTCAAGAGCCTGATTGCAGATTTATAACACTTAACAGAACATATATCTATGCAATAATATGATGATTTGACGATGAATGCAGCTATTAAAAATGTTTAAGCGCGGTTTGATAAAACTTGGCCTTATTATAGTGTGTATAAATCAGCATGACATGTAATTGTTGACAATTTTATCTTGTTATATAGCATAATATTCATTGGAAACTTTTTTGCACGATACTCCGGTTTGGCTGCAAATATAACCAGTGCTTTATTTTATTTTATTTCTGTGACAGATTTATTTTTTTCTGCACTGACCAATAAAAAATTTATTTTTTTGTTTAAATTTTATTTATGCATTGTTAATACTAATTTGAAAAAATAAAAGTTCAACCTGTGTGTTTTCTTTTTACATGTGCATAAAATTATTTTGAGAGAGGAGGGTACAAAAGACTGACATATTGATTTGTGAATGAATTAAGGTTGCCCGTAAGTTAGCCATGGTTGAAGCTGACTTGGAGCGTGCTGAAGAGCGTGCCGAAACCGGTGAATCGTGAGTAAACGAATATTCCAGTTAATTATGACATTAGTTTCTTATCACATCTTATATATTTTTATTACGTTTTGCAAGTTGCAAGCATATAATTATATTTTTGCGCAATTAATTATTGTATTGAAGTGCACCATATACCTACTACGTATTACTACTACTACTTTAGTCAAGTCAGTTCCTTGAGTGAGTAACTGTATTTTAGTGACTAAAATTGTCATTCCATATATGTTCTCGTAATATATAGCACATATCATGTATATTACCAGTGAAAGTAGAGAAAGTAAATTTCCCCGTCGTGTGATTTACTAATGGTAGTAGTTACGTGTTTGAATGTTACATACCTACTTGACGTGTTGCATGGCTATCCGAATGTTTCTTTTCGGATTTGATAATGGTTTTGTTTGGTTCTGGTTGTGTAATTAATTTACTTAATTTTATAATTGTGTGACAATTAAAAACATTCATTTTGTTTTCTTCTTTTTTGGTTTGGTTTGCTGTTGTCTTGTGTGTATTTTCTCTGCCTGCTCTTATTTTGTGTGTATGACCCATTGCACTGACCAACTTAGGTTGCAAGAAAGTTGGTTATGATGGAGCAGGATCTTGAGCGAGCTGAAGAGCGTGCTGAACATGGAGAATCGTATGTGGACTTGGTTTTTTGTTTGGTTTTTTGACAATGCAATAATTGATTTTCGCTGTATTACTCTAAAGCGCAAGCAATTAATGATATTACCTTAAAAGCTGAACATGGAGAATCGTATGTGGACTTGGTTTTTTGTTTGGTTTTTTGACAATGCAATAATTGATTTTCGCTGTATTACTCTAAAGCGCAAGCAATTAATGATATTACCTTACAGCATTGACAATATAATGCTTTTATTTGCTTTGAAAGTGATTGTATTGAGCATGTAGTTCGATTTTGATGTTTTCGCTTCAATGCTTCAAGCTTCTAAATTATGCCTGAAAAGGTATCTACGTTGAAAGACCAGTAATATAATAATGTGCTCTTATTTTTGTCGTTTACAGGAAGATCGTCGAACTTGAAGAGGAGTTGAGAGTAGTAGGTAACAACCTGAAGTCACTTGAAGTTTCTGAGGAGAAGGTATGTTTGTGTCTAAATCATATCAAAACTACAACCAATTTAGTTAATTTAATTGTTTTCAGTATAGGAATTACCAAGTACCAAGTTTATATAAGTATGTATAAGATATATTTGGTTAAATTGAACAAAGAGAGCTTAGGATAAGCAGGAGAATTTTTTAAGGGATCGTATGTATGATCATCCTAGAAAGGTCATTTTCCAGAATTACTTGGATTTTGCAAAAGCAAATAATTAAAGCATCTTTCTTGTAGTCTATCCCTTCTTTAATGGCTCGCTCACTCCTTAAAAACTTTTGTATATTTTAGGCTATCATTCCTCAATTGTATTTTTACTTCATTAGCCATTAGCCCTTTACCTGCAGTTCAAACTATTCTATCAATATTTGTATTGGGACGGAACGGTATTATTTTTGCTTTATCGCAGTATAATATTTCAGCAATATTGGTAAATTCATGAAAGCTTTGTAGTTGTCTCCGCGTTATTATAATGTGCTCCGCACTTCCGCAGCTAAACTTATTACACTGTAGTTTAGTAGATCAAATTCTAAAGCCCCTTTTTACGGCGTTTCCACAAATCCTTTGCTTAGTTATTTACA
>JAHZNG010000523.1:0-10454 GCA_027744375.1 Orchesellides sinensis
GTACCAGTATTACGTACGCTGTTTCTTGGTTCACCTCTTGCTATAACTACTTTCCCGCGTGATAGTCCAGGCCGACTGCGGAAGACAAGCAGGGGATTGAATGAATGAACTGTAATCGTACCAAAGCCAATATTTGGGATTCCGGGGTTGCAAATAAACAAAGATGAACACACTTTTTAGAAGTCTACACAAACGTTTTGCATTCGCTCAAGCCATTATGAAATTCGCTATTGTCACAGTATAGCTATATCATATTTCAATATGACCCTAGACGCTTCATAGTAAGTCTTACTTTCTTTGGTTGGCGAAACCGTTGAATGGATAAGGACCAGTAAAGAGAACAGAACCAATATGAATCCCTGACTCTGAAAGTTGAATTCTCCAAATATTTGCAGCCGATACCACTGTTCCAGTATACCCGTTCCAGTTCCTGCAATGGCTGCAATTCATAACACTCCTTTGGAAGCTCCAAGACTCGAAAAATCCTGGGATCCGAACACCCGAAGATAAAGTCCCATTAGGTCCACTTGGGCTAACGTCGCCATCGGTGAAATTAATTTTTTCGGTAGAAAGAAATCTGGTTGTTATAACACGTAGTGCGTAATTAAGTAAAACTTATGACGAATTCTAATTAATTTTGGCTGAAAAATTTGAAACGAAGGTATTTAGCAACTTTCAAATGGGTAACAGCAAGTTAAAGTCTTAAATTGAAAAAAGTAATACACAAAAAGTTCAGCCGGTGATGATTATGTATGGTATTTAAAATGCAATTTTGCAAAGAACAACAACTATAGATAGAACATGATTTTATAGCTAATCCCTTAAAATGTTCCATTGGAGCTAGTCAGGGTTGGACAGGTTCAGTTAATAAAAGAAGTGCATAAGTCGCCCATTTGAAATATCTTATGTTGATGTCTAATGAAGAGATGCAAATGAAGCGTCCGTCTTTTAAAAAGTCTTAAATTGAAAAAAGTAATACACAAAAAGTTCAGCCGATGATGATTATATATGGTATTTCTGCAATTTTGCAAAGAACAAAAATTATAGATAGAACATGATTTTATAGCTAATCTCTTTAAATGTTCCATTGGAGCTAGTCAGGGTTGGACAGGTTCAGTTAATAAAAGAAGTGCATATTTGAAATATCTTATGTTGATGTCTAATGAAGAGATGCAAATGAAGCGTCCGTCTTTTACATTATGTGATTCCTCAAAAATCCCTTTGTTATGATGAATGTTATCTTCCTTATTTCTCATGAAACTTCTTATCAGAAACTGACAAAACAAAGGACCCCATAAGGATGTGCATACAAACCGAGTTTTAAATTGAAAAATCAATTTTTTCGAGTTATCATCATACAGACAGGCTGACCCTAGGGATTTCAATACTATTTCATTTTAACGTATCGTAATGTTCATGTTAGGTTATGACCCGTATCCGTACACAAATGACCATATACTAACGCTAAGTGGTTAATAATAATTATTCTGCTAGTGGGCAGTAGTCGCATGCATAGTATCGTGTGTGTGTGTGTGACTTTTAAGGTGAACTATAAAATAACTTCAGTAGTCATTCAATAAAATTAATTTGCTGTCTAGAACGTAAATCATGATAATACGAAAAAAATTGAGTACGTAATTTACATAGTAAATTGCAAGTGCCTTATGTAAAATGGCGTAGACGATTAGAGTTTTTATTTATTGGAACAGCGTTCTATTTGGTTCTACAAATTAGTCTTACTATGTGCGGAATCTAGTCAATCACTTTAAGTATTAAAGGCTGCTTTGTTACATTTTCTTTACTTAATTTAATCGCCTTAGTCAAGTTGTGCAAGTGCTTGTCATCATAATCCGTTCCGTGGTGCATTTCAGCAAGGACATCTCCAACTTGCACAGGATCCCCCACCTTTTTCTTGAGAACAACGCCAGGCTCTAGTTTAACTGGTAACCCAGGCTTTGTTCTTCCACAGCCTAGACCGTGGCAAACACGAGCTACCGCAAGTGGGTCAATGTCACTCAGGTATCCTTTTGGAGTAATTGTTGAATTAGAGTAATCACATTGGTTTGAAAACATCATTAAGAAAATCTGGCGTGAACTGGTATGCATATGTATGTACCTGAGGAAGTAGCAATGACTGGTGTAACCTTCGCAGATCTAGGTAAATATTTCCACATGCCTTCTTCAGAGCAAATGGCTTGGGCCACTTGAGCATCTACGCCTTGGCCAATAATCATTTCCTGGAATTTTTGCAGGGCAGAGCCATCCCGGATAACTTGGAGAATTTTTGTGTAGCCTTCAGCAACTGACTTTACTTGGCCTGTTGAGAATAGGAGTTGGCCACCTAACAAGCAATGCGATGATTAAATTTTATTAGTCAACTTAAAGACGTAAAGACCATTTAAAACGCATTGTACCTGTGTGACACGTTAGCTCCAACAGATCAAGCGGCCCTTCAAATCTTAGTGCGTAGATTGCTTCAGCTACTTCCAAAGCATTTCCAACAGCGTTTCCGAGGGGAGTGTCCATATTTGTTATGAGGGCGCTGACATTCATACCAAATCCTTTGCCAACTTCCACCTGCACGAAATAAAGACGTTAAATGTAGTGTTTTGCGATTAAACGACAAATCCTCGAAATAAGTCAAACATTCTTACCAATTTTGATGCCAAACTGTTGGAACCTTCAAAAGTTTTCATCATAGCCCCTCTTCCTGTCTTCACGTCCAAAACCAACGAGTCCAACCCCTCGGCAGCCTTCTTTGAAATTATTGAAGCTAAAATTACATAAAATCGATCAAATTAATTTTAATTGAATCTACAAATTGCTATTTTGTATTTCAACCTACCCACAATCAATTCTTCACGTTCAACAGTGGCAGTAATGTCCCTCAACGCATAAATCAACTTTAATAGTTAATATTAAATATATGTACAAAATATGCAAATACTCACATTAATTGATTCACTTGTTTAAAAGCTTAGTGGAAATTACAAAATACCAGAATATGTCATAGCCCTTGTTAGAGCGCCTGTCTCTGTTCCTGATAAGCCGTTGAGGAACACGGCCATGAGAAAGGCACCTTCATTGTTACAAGTACGAAATTATGTTTTAATTTAAAAACCTTAAATTTCATGTCATTCAAGTTGTAACGTATTTATTTATTTAGCATAGTTATACCAATTTGAGAGTCATGAATACGCAGAGTTGGGTCGGCAGAAATAAGCCGATGGATGAAAACTTCAATTTCGTGTTCACTCAGTTCCTTCCTATCCCGTTTCTTGCGAATGAGATCCGGAATTGAAATCCCGTTAAGAGCATTCTTGGTACCGTTCTCGACCTTCATGATTTCTTAGTATATTTTTAGTAGTTAATATTTTCTGAGTAAACACAATGATTTCACAAAACTTTGGGTCCAATTCTAGATATAATATTGATGCTTGCAGAGAATTGATGGTGGGGTTTCAATAAAAAGATGCCACAACTCTTGATTTACAACCGTTCAGCGCAACAGTTAAAGTGAAAAGAAAGAAAAGACCAACAAATAAATTTGTGGCTTGATTTTATATGCATAGAAAGTGGGTTAATATGGTGTGATGTAGGATTTCAGACCACGTGCTGGATTTATTTATGATTAAGCAGATCAGCATAATTATAGCATGGATTGTATGAATTGATTTCGTATTTTTTCATTTCCTATATGCGAACTACCAGCAGTAATAACTGGCTACAATGACATTGATTTTTAATATTATGTCTGTTAAGAGCGTCTGTTCCGTACGTTACACTTATGTAACGGATTTAGAAATTAATCCATCAACAAATTTCATATTAATTCATTAATCCATCACATTTATTTGGAAAATTTACGAACGAACGATTTACTCCAGGTGTACTTAATAAAAGCCAGAAGTAAAGGCGTGAGATGAGCTTGTAAAAAAGTACATTTATAGATATGTCCATGTCTGTTACGGTAAGTGTGCTCATAAGTTGGCAGTTGGCTTGTGTGTCGTGTCGTGTGCAAATAGATACTCAAGCAAATGGAGTTGGCGGAGAAGGAACGAGGAACGGCTTAAAGAATGCATGAAATATTTTCTTTAAATACTTGGGGTAAAGTTTCATTAAGATTTTAAAAATATTCATACATACATGAAAGAAGAAGAGGATTGTAGAGCAATTGTGACAAACAATACTAATCGTATGTACGCAATTTTAAGTATGCGCTATGCGCTGCTCATTAGCATTCTCTGATCTTACGTTTAATTGTCTTGTTTGTAACTGGAGTGGATCGAGTTAAGGCTTTACTAAAAACGAAAGAAAATTTTAAAAATCTGTTTTAAGTTTTAACTTTCTACATAACAGCACAATGTTTCTAAATAAACAAATCTAAAAAATTGTCTCTAATTATAGAAACGTTTGAATTTTGTTGTTTTGTCAGAATACAGGGGTTTCAGGGGTTTCCTACAAGTTTTTTACGACAACTCTTATATGTCTTTAGAACGGGAATGATATCAGATTCGTACGTTTGTACAGGTAAAAACACGATTGGTTTTGTACGAACGGGCGGAAGTTTTTGTAATATGTACACTAGATTTGCATTTTTTCATGAAGGTTTTCTGTATGGTAGTTTATGGTTTGCCCGTAAATTCAACGTGATATTTTTAACGTACGGGAATAAAAACATTGTATGATCATGATTGGTACATTAGGTTTTGTTTATTTATTAAAATCTTAACTTAGTATTCGAGCACCATCGCTATTTTTACGTTTTAAAAATTGTAATCCTATATTGGTTATAGTTTTTATAAAACTCGATGTTGGCAATTCGTTTTCATGACGAGTTACAATGGAATGAAAAGAGTGAAAAAATAATTTTCTGATTGCAGGATAGTATTTACTTTGATTATTAGCTAAATTGTTTTATCATTATCATCTATTTTTATGCTTCAGTCCCATATACTCTTGCCGCATTAAAGTACTTTATAAAGTTACTTACACGATGGTAGACGCCTTCACCAAGACTAACTTACTAAAAATTAAAGTGAATGTAAAGTAAGGTCTTAATTGTTAACAAATAAATAAATTGTTCACGACTAACAAGTTTAAACATGATGTTTAAGGACCTTTAAATAATTTAAGACAAATTACACAGTACCAAAAACTTTTAACTGACTTAAGGTACAAATTCAAAGGAAAGTATAACCGTACCAAACTCGTGACCTTAGTTCGGCATAAGAAATTATGCTGAAGAAAGACTGGCAACAACTAATATTTGTTTTTTTCTTAAAACACTTAAACTTTTGAGATTACAGAGCTCGGCTTTCCAGTGGAAGGCGGTTGATATCCATAGAGGAAGATCGATGAGATAACAAGTGCAGTTCCGAGTGTGAACTGGAGGGATAGTTGGAAATCAAAAAATAGGATGGAAAACACACACGCTACAACAATGGCAAGAGAAGTCGCAAAGCCTTTGAGAATATTATCTGCATATTTCACCACCATTGCCACGAGAAGTCCACCAGTGGCTTGAAGAACGACCAAATATACCACGAACAAATCATACCTGTAATATAAAAGTATTTTCGGTTTATATTTATTTTAATCGCCTAATACTACAAACACTGATTTACGCTATGAGACTATAAAAGCTAGACAAGGCATATAATAGATTAACAAATTACCCATAGAAATATCCCTTTTCCCGAATCGCACTGAAATCATTAAGTACACAGGTCGCAATGGCAAATGGGATTGAGCACAGAGACAATTGCACATTCCTCATCCAAACCGAGATGGACGACCCCTTGAGAATCTTTTCAAAGTAAACTCCAGCGAATCCGGAAAGACAACAGGCGGAAATAGCAGCCATGAATCCAATAACCCTATTTTGCTCCCCTGCAGATGCTGTTCCATGGGAAGGTGTTTTATGCTCCGTTTGCACTAACTGTACAAGAACAACTCCCAGCACAAGAAGTAAAAGTGCGGTCCACTGGGTGAGAATTAGTTTCCGCCGAAGCATCACTATGCTAAAAATGGCAGTCGTCAAAATTTTCAGTTGATACGTGACCTGCGGGGGAAAACAGAAAACGAATTAATACATATTTTTAACATATCCCTAAAAGCACTAAAGCCTTATACTTTTCTATTACCTGATAAGTAGCCGCATCAAGGTGAGATGCTGCCACATACAACAAATTATTTTGGATGACATACACCATGGAAGGAACGCAGACTTTCAGGGTATCTGAAATATTGTCTACAATCGTCGTCTTCAAATTTACAATCCACTTGTCCACATTTTCGTTCTCCACGTAAACCACATAAAGACAAATGAAAAACTTGACAATTTCCGCATTAAGAACAGCTAAAACCACAAAAATATACTAATCTCACCATTCACATCTTATACACTCTTCCCATTACATAAACACAACTAATTCTACCAAACTTACCGGTTGATGACATAAACATGTCACCTTCCCGTGTCCGTCCATACCGCATGGACAATGCCAACGCAGCATTCTGCACAACAAGGGTGACTAGACTCACATACTTCAAGTTCCGGTTTCTTCCAGCTATAAATTACAAAACAACCACCAATTAAACTTTTATAAAATACTATCAACATAATCTCCTCCTCCCTACTAACTTTTCCTATCGCCTCATAAAACTTACTAAACTAAAAAATTTCAAATAACTAACCAATTCCCATTGTATTCACACACAAAAAAAGCCTAAGGTCACTTCAAATATGTCATACTAAAACAATTACAACATATTCTATGTTACGCAAAAAAAATCTGTTAAATTTCACAGACATCCCAGACTGCCTCTACAAAATATTTTTTTTGTGACAAGTTCACATCTTGTCAGCTGCAGGTGTACCTTATGCTCCTTCAACCTACTCCTCCTACTTCTCACACTATATTCCTGTTTTCTACAATATTGCTTATGCTAAAAATATAAAAGGCAAGGGTCTAACAAGGAATACTATTAACATATGCATACATGTATCATTAGTTAGCTACACACTTTGTTTACGTAGCAGCTGGTCTCACAGATGTTTGCAGATCCCCTTATGAATGCTATACACATAAGCTAACATTTTAACTATTCCTATTTTATTTAAAATACCTGCATTAACGTCCAGCATTGGTTTGCCGTTTGATGTGGTATCCGCTGATGGAGGCAATCCCATTAGAATATATTTTTAGTACTTAAAATGCACCACACACAGACACACACTTGTAAACCCGTGTCAAACGTAACCCTTTCTAAATTAGTAACTAAGCAGTTTACAGCAGCCCCTTTTGTTACATTTACCCAACCTTATCTCAAGCTATAAAACCATGTGTTTGCATGGTGCTTCCGAAATAATGGTGTTAATTCAGTTAAATCTTTAACCTAATAGTGGAGAGCATGTCTAGAGTTTAATACTTGATTTGTTTCATTAAACTCCCTTGTTTGAGTCAGAACAATGTAAGGAGAGTGTGACCTTGGAAGAGCTGTCTATATAGTTTGATGGATAGATTCATACAAACATTGTAACTGATCAATATTACTTTGTTCAGTAAATTGTAAATTTTATCCTGGTTCTTGGAGTATGGTGTAAAGTACAAAATCTCTTATGCGGATCTAAATACCGACGAACAACGCGATCAGATCTTTTATTGTATTAAAAAGCAAATACAATTAATATATTTCCGTGAATGGATGATGTATTCAATATATGTATTCATGTATAAATGTATTACAGTGGATTATCTCTTCTACTTGCTAATCCTAACCCTTCACTTGAAAAGGTATCCACGTCCATGGTTTTAGAGAGAGAAAAAGAGATAATGATGTTACAAACTACATGTACAAATGTATAAATTACTGCTAAAAACTGTTATTTTTTTTAGTATGATGGCTCCTGTGTGTGTGAAAACGAAATGTAGAGGACAGGTGATGATGACTATAGCGATACACGAAAAAAGTACACAATACAAATAGGCGAGTGTGGAGAGAACGGGATAAAAAAGCCCAATCTGTATCCGTTTCGCTATTTTGTGTGCAAATAAATACAATACAAATATTCCGTATGAGTTTGTGTGCAACTCAATGCCATTATGCGATGATCATCTTCATATCAACATCGGACAACTTGCTAGGAGATGAGCATATTTTTACAATTGTCTCTATGTATTCAGGAAATGTATGTATGTTTCAATGTATCCGAATCCAAATCGCATCTTCTCACCATCTCTACATTGCCAATGCGCAAGGAGACGTCATTCATTCTATCTATTGTTTTTATGCACTTGTTTGACATACGCCGGGTGTGAGTCTGAATAATATGTACCTAGTTAGGACGATGCAATAAATTATGCACTTTACATGATTATAGTATTTTTAGTTAAATGCTTCGCTTGCCTTTACTCATTCTTCTTTGTATATGGAACAGGAACGTATGTATGTACATATAATGCATATTTAATGCATGCTTTGTAGAATATGTCACTACACTACTAAAGATTACTATTAGGATGACACAGGTGAGTCAACTCTGCACAGCAGATGAAATCAAGTTGGTGCGATGATGAGGATACAGTTACAGTTACATAAAGCCACCGGTTTTCCTCATGTGGAAAGACGGGAAGGGAAGTTGAATGTGTTTTTTAAAGAAAATAGCAAGAACCGGTTTCATAAGCATTGTCACTTTAACTATGTACATTCTATGGAAGAAACTGAAACCAACAAAGATCATTTTTATTATGGTAAAACCGCATTGTCTTTGAATTGGTGTATTAAAACCGACCAGGAAAGCAAAACAACTCTGAAAAACATGTCATATTTTACAGAATCAATGCGATAAAATCTTTTATACCATAACCTGCCTCATAAATTATAAACTTAGCATAATTTGGATTAATAAAGAATTTTATGTAAATTACTTCAAGATCCATATGAATATATGAATGTTCTATTAGCTGCATCACATAATCTAATAGGTATGCAATATCATCTGCATCTCTGCATTCATCCATGGCCAAGGACAAAGGTGCAGATAAGACCAAATGGAAAAAAATAACAGTTTTTAGCAGTAATTTATACATTTGTACATGTAGTTTGTAACATCATTATCTCTTTTTCTCTCTCTAAAACCAAACATAATCTAATAGGTATGCAATATCATCTGCATCTCTGCATTCATCCATGGCCAAGGACAAAGGTGCAGATAAGACCAAATGGAAAAAAAGCTTTATGAGATGAAGTTTCTTTGTATGTTTACTAATGGCTTTCTGCCAATGCTTGCAAAATGTTAATTGGAACATACTATGATTTACATAAGCACTAAACAAAACAATAACAATAATATGCAATATCTAGCTTATCCGATAATCCTATGTATTTCTTACAGTCTTTAAGCATGAATGTAACGAAACCATATCTATTACGTGTATCTGCATATGAAACGGTAACTTTGAATTGCAATTTTTTGTTAAAGGTTGGAAATATCATATTTACATTATATGTCATATAATCTTACCTTGCTTATCAACAACAACCGGTTCTCGTCCCTGTTTGACCCCTCCAGAGGGTATCTCACCTTGGCTTTTGTTATTCGAAAATCCGTTGGAAATAAACCTTCCTCGCCGTTTAATTGCAACCTTAGCCATCCTCCAGGTAAAAATTGCACTTGCATGAAAGTTATATTGGAAAATACTTCCAGCGTAAAATCCCTAGTCACGATAGTAAAAAACACTTCCTACTGAAACATGATAATGATGGGTCACCTAATTCTTGGGCAGGATAAGGACTTGTGTCAGTAAGAGTTTAATTTTTTTTCGAAGAAACAATGATCAGATATGCAATATGCATACAAAACAATAAACAATACACGTGAGTTTTTCAAGAATTCCTTTGGAAGTCTATTTGTCTATCATAATATAAACAAAAACAAAATCATTGGGTACCGCCGCCTATGATTGTATTATTCGAGTTCAAACACCGACGCAATCTTTTCAATAGCCTTTGTGATTCATTCGAATAACCTTCGGTTTTTAGCTATAGTCACATACAAAAACAAGCAGGTAATGTTATTATGCAAACGGGAAACATATTTTAGAAAGTTGAACTTTCTCTGATACATTGTTTCGCTAGCAATGTAAGGTCAGGCTGGAAATGTGTATAGCAATTCATCATTAAATTGCATGAGTTCATTTATACAGTTGAAATGACTGACATAATATGTAATGACTGACATAATTGAAGCTAGGTATTAGCTAGTTAACCCAGTTTCTAGTAAAAAGCTATTAGAAATTAGTATGCCATTTTTGGATTGGAAACAAATCAACATAGACAAAAACTACTCATTTAAATATGCAAATAAATGTATTAATACAAAACGTACTTTTTATATTAAGTTGAACTGATTCGTTTTTTATTTAACAGACCGTGTCGTGTACTAATAG
>JAHZNG010000524.1:0-23304 GCA_027744375.1 Orchesellides sinensis
TAAAGTAGTAGGAAATAACAGTAGCACCGCTTATGGAACTACTGGAAGTAGTACTAAACACGGTTTCCGGGGTAGTCGAGTAGGCGGTCCGCGAGACGGAACTGTAACAAAAGAGTCACGTCATTCTTCATCCAACCAGCAATTATTACTACAGGATCAACAAGTTGTACTAGCGGCTAGAACATCTTCCCCGCTTTACTATGAAGCCTCTAGCACGACAAACAGAAGCAAACACCGTGGTCCTCCCAACGCCTCAACACCAGGAGCAGTTACAACGCTTCGTGGTGGTAGAAGTAATGATTGGGAGTTGGTACGAGTTCAACAAGTATATGTCAAGGCCGGATCCTCATCATCCCAAGATCAGCACCAGTCATCATCACAGCAACCGCAACAAAAGGTGGTACAAAAGCAAAGTAAGAAGAGTGGTGGCAAAGAAGGCGACTCGTCAACTGTAGGTGATTCAAGTAGAAGAGCTGCTGCTGCCCATCAAGGGCAAGATCACTCTTCTACAACTTCTGCTACTACGAATCCTACTACTTCTACTAATTCTCGTCGTCATCCCTCATCGTCATTACCAGCAGCGCCGAAGACATCAGGAGGAAACGCTACGGCTGCCAAGAAGGTATGATACCTAAATAACGTTGCTATTGTATGACATGGTGGAGTAATCTTACTTGTGTCGCTATAATTGCAGTTGGACGCATATGAATGATTTAACTCGCTGATATGATGATACATAATAATGCGAAAATGCCAAAATCATATTAGTTGATGACCCTTTTACCTGTTGTCAATATATGTGAATATCAAAACATGTTATGTGTTGTAGGTATCATAATGGCATTATGCAGCGTCATCATCTCATCATAAGCTCATATCACCATGTTTGCATTGAAGGCAACATTAGAAGTTACCTTATTTACCTTCCCATCCTCATCTTTCATAGTAGGAAGGAGAAGTTTATATAACTTATAGTTAGTTTTTAGGTACATAACAGTTTAGCCTTTTACTTTACTTTTCGTGGCTAGCCAGTTTTGTGTACAAGATTTCGCGAGAAGTTCACTGTCACTATCATTCACCAAGTGGAGGATAGAGAGGAGGCTTCCATCCTGTGTCCTGCAATTTTTTAAAAAGTGAGTACAACAGCCAAGCCATCAATTTGCCGACTCTTGTGTACAAATGCAAGAAGTTGCCCTTCTTTTTCAACATCGAATTTCACATATTGTCAAATGGTAGTCGTTTCCTCATGACCTGATTTCCTAAAGGTTAAAGTGTTGATGACTTTTTTATTGTTTATAGTGAGTGCTAATAGCAGCATTGCGTAATGCTTACATTATGACCAACATGCTGTTGTAGTGCCAGTGTAGAAGTAAAGGTCAGAAAAGTAATCCAGATAGAATTGCCAAGTGTGGTTAAACGAAATATTAAAATACCAAACCGGTTCAAACTGGACAGTTGAGTTTCACACAGTGTCAAAAATATTTCAACAATGAATGGAAAATTATGCAAATGATGCCAAAGATTTGCAGTCAAAAAACCATCTTTGTGAATCCGGCTTATCACAGCGTGATTGAAAACTCAAAAGTTCCGGATAGACTTTAAGAATGTTGTGTTTTCATATACATATGCGTAAACATTCTACTACCAAAAAAATCTAGTAGAAAACACTCTGAGATCTGACTTAAACAACTTGTTCCATTATAATTGGCATCTGTCCAAAGAATACCAGGGGAATTATGACCTTTGCGTGAATTCGTTACACCACACATAGCGTCCAGTCCAATGTTAAAGACCAGTAAACTTTTTCAAAAATCGGTTCTGCTTTTGTATCAGAAAGTATTTTGTGAGCTGCGTTTACTTTGGGAAATCGGGAATGACCGTAGATCATTTGACAGTAGATTACTACTATAAAAAGGGTTACCATGAGTCGGATAGATTTTACCGGCGGCTGAGTGACAACTCGTCAGGAATCTCCTCGGGATACGATGAGTCTGCATCATCAGATACCTCTGAAGGGCCTGATATTACAGTGTCAAGTCCGCCCACACCAACTCCGGTAATGTTTTTAGGGAATCCATATTATAACCTGCGCAAAGGTAGAAGCGTATATCTCCAAACACGGGTGACCATTTTACAGTTTATATGATTTGAGACTACACTTGTCTTCTATTGGCCATAGTAAAATATCAAATTATGTATTTAGAGATCCTACGAATAGATATACATTCAATGTCCATGGATCTAATCCATATTAAAGATTTTTATCCATTTTTAGCTTACCAATTTCAAGTTCAATGCAAAATACATATGTAACAAAAATTATGCATGGTATGCATAACTTCGTTAAAGTTGGCTCGCATGCCAGCGAGGTGAAGGATACTGCTCATCCTATTTTGTTAGATATAGTTTACGATGCGATATACTTTAGTAACATTATACCATGGGGAATGTCTTAAGGGTGAAGAAGAGTCATCCCTTCGTATGCGGATTCCAAAGTAGTATGTTTTTGTAAGCATGATGATGCGATATCGTGTACCTTGTAAAGATCATCCTGAATTATGAGACATAATGGCATTGCATAATGTCAAGATTGTTTAAGGTTTAAGTACAATGGCAAGGTCAAACAGATCATGATTCCTTGTCAGTAATACTACATTTTATATTACAAACTGCTGCGCTCTCCTTAAACTTTATTTTTGTGCGCACATCCGTCTGTAGGTTCCTAAAGCTGACGATGGCCTGGCAGCAGGAGCTCGTTCACGCATTCAACACGATGATGACACAGACTCTGGAAACTCGAGTGACAGGGTATGAAAAAGCATTCCCTATTATAGGATTGAGTTACCATTTCATTTATTTTTGTCTGGAGAGATTTGTTACACGCTGTCACAATGAACTTTCATGTTAATGTGAAAGCGTCTACGTATTTTACAAGTAAATGATATATGTATGTTTACAAGCAAGCTGAAATTACTTTGCTTCCAGACTTACGCGGAGATCAGACTGGAGATTGAAGGCACAAAACTGGAGCTCTCTGACGATAACGTTGGAGAGGCCGCAATACATACGGAGGAAGATGACAATCATCCTGAAAACTTACCAAGTAAAGTGATGATAGTAACTGGTGATAGTCAAAACATTGTGGTGGATCTTGCCGGAGTACCCCATGACCTAAAAAATGCAATTGTATCCGGTACTGCACTGATCACGTTACCTGACGGACTTGACAAACTTCTTCAGCCGGGCTATACCATGATTACGATACCAGCAAGTAGACCAATGTCCCCACAGCCCCCCATTCACACCCAGCTTATAGTTGATGGTGTATCGACTGGTGACACGGCAGTTCGAAATAATCTGAGTAAAAAAGACGGAGTCATGAACATTACCATTGGAATAGAAGACGAGAAACCTCTTGTAATCAAAGGATCCAGCAATAGTAGTGACGATGAGTGTAAATTGTTTGCTACCAAGAATAAAGCACAGATTTGGGATGTAATACAACACACAATAGGAAAACAACATGATGAAGGAGGAGGAGGTAAAGGGAAAAAGAAAATTACCACAGTTTTCCCTTTCCATCCCAACCAGGCTGCTTATGTAAGTTTAAATAATTTTGCATATTAAAATTTATCATTTTATTGCTCGCATGTTTTTCGGCATGCAAAAAGTTTGCTCCGAGGTCAAAATAATCTTTATTAAATAATGTATCGATTTCCTTTGTATTCTTTTAACATGTAGAATTATGCATACTAAACTAAACACATCCTTGTCCTTGATATTTTCTCAGTGGGTATTTTTGGTTGAAATGTGTGTCATACAAGATATAGCCCCAACCAATCGTACATATTAGGAACGTATCTAAGTGTAAAACGTTGTAAAAGATGGGAATCTGAGAGAGGCAAAAAATCAAGTGTCGCATCACGACTAAGAAAACAAGTTGCTCTGTGAGATTCCGCTATTAATCATTCTTCAAAGAAAGTGATACAATAAGCGGCATCATCACATCATTACGCTTTGTATCCAGTTCGATTATATGAAGTACAACAATAATAACGATGACTAATAGGGTAATTAGCTCGTGCGACAGACATTCACAAAATGACTTGGCACTTGCAATGGAGTATAATTCAGAAAAAGTGTAACGTTGAACGTAATGGGAAATTAAAAATAAGACGTATCTCACGATCAGTAAATGCCCAGCATGAACTTATAAAATTGTAATGAGTATTTCTTCCTGGTTTGTAGCGAAAGAAAATGAAATAGATGAATCCAAAGTTTTTTATAGTTCAACAAGAATTTTTCATTAAGATGTCGCATTTGCATATTTGCGGATGTCTTTTTATGCTGGCACCAGTGATGTGCTATATGAAATTACCTGTTTTTGTTATCAAACACATATAACAATGGGAGACGATGCCACTACCGGTAATTGAGAATTCTCGTAATGTAGGCTTAATAGTCTTGTTTTTGCAGATTAGATTTTGCTAAATTTTTCTCTGATGTTTTGAATTTATTAATCTAACAAAACTAGTAATCATTGCTTACTGTAAACTCGAAATATTCGTAGTATTCGTTTCGTATAAAGTCCTTCACACCAATGTGCAAGTTTAAACATTTTACATTTTTCCTACGTTTTACGCAATACAGGAATCTCACCAATTAGTCAAGAATGTTTATTATGCAAAAAATGGATCTTGAACGCGGATATAAAATGTGTTTTGCATTTAGCTTTGGTTTGAAGTTTACCGTAAAAAAGTAATTTAGAATGAGAATAGTATATTTCAATAAAAAATCAAGAACCGATGTATTACTAAACTTAAAGAAAGTAACATTTTTCCACTTAATGTAAAAACTGGATTTGATTGTAAATCAAAGAAAGGGAAACGTGTCACTAAAACAATATTGTATATGAACTTGTAAGGTATTCAGTTTGGATTTAATTCATAGGGGATATGAGGAACTCGTATGTCTATATTTATGCCTAAACTATTAATTACTTCTTGTATTGAAATTTTCGTATGCCTCATTTACAAAGTTAAAAGTTTCTCCATATCCAAACCACAAATATAGGCAGCAGATCATACCGACAAAAGGAATAAATATATTTCATTTGTAATAAGGTAAATTTAAATGCATTGTATACTCCGGCCTACATTATTGCTTGCTAATTAAATCCAGTGTTTTTTTCTACATTTTTATGTACACGTTTTATGTATCAGTCATGTAATCACTATAAAAATTTGTTTGGTAGTGAAAACGTCTCTTGTCCGCCCTCGTAAAGTCGTAAAACTCATCATCAAAGTTGATGCAGAACGTGATGTGATGAGCAATAAAATGGCAGGTGATGCAATGCGGGTCTGAATTAGTAAAGAATTTGTTTAGAATTCAGATCAGTACCCCTAATCGCCGAGTTTTACAAAACCACACAGTTAAACATTAACATTAGACGCTTTTTATTCAAATGAAGAGCATTAGACACAAAAACATAAATAGAAACCGTACCTGCGCATTGCTCATTCAATTGGAATTGAGAATACCGACACGACACGCATGTATAGGTTACTGTGTAATGTAGGTTTACTTGTACTCACATATGAAATGACATTACATACTGATACGCAGTTGGCAGATTTTTGTCTCTACAGTTGTAATGGATCAGGGGTAAAAAAAGGGAACCAGGAAGTTTCTCACAAGCATCAATAGCTAATAGCAACTTATTTACCACGTGAGTCTCACAGGCTAGCTTCATCTTCGTCGATTTACACTCTATTAAATTTACACGTTTGCCAACTTATAATGAAGTCGCTGATCACTTAGACTTACCTGTCCACCTGCACCTTTGTACCTCATCTATGGTGATCGCCATTCAATCAATCAGTCGTCCATACTGAAATCTAAACAACAACGAATCATCTACTGGATTTGTGCATAACATAATATTAAAAGGTGGTCATGCAGTGAGCAATTCAGTAAAAATTTAAATGAATTGAAATGAAGTAATTGTTATATATTACTCCTTTGTATATTGTCAAAATGAATTGAATATTATTCAAGCTTTGCGGGGTACAATTAAGGTAGGTTGGTTTTTGTACCACACATATCAAATGCTAATCAAGCTTTGATGTTATTCTACTATTTGAGATGATGAAGTTGTAAAAATGTGTAGTTTAAAAAAAGTAAGTTTTGGCTCAGTCGAAAATTCTCCAAAAAAAGTTCATGAAAACATTTTATATTACATTTGAGATGAGATCTGTAAATTAATATTTACACCGCGTGTACACATATTTCCTTAGTATTCTATATGGAACTAGAAGACAACAGAACTTTTATTGCGTGCGTGTCGCATATTTGTGTGGTACACATGCAAACAAGAAAATATTATTTTTCTAAAAAGTTACAAGAAAATTTGTTCAAAAGAATCTGAACAAACTAGATATCATGTTACTAACAACGTTATCCCTGTTTGTATGCCCATTTATTTCTGCCCACAACTGCTTGAATTTTATAGAGATCTGAGATACATACCACATAAATCTTTTCATTCGAATGAAGTTGACGATTGTGACCAAAGATGAGCTAAAGTTTGATAAATCTGGTGGAGAGATATAGAATTTATTGAAATGAGAGTATGAAATAATTTATGGAGTACACCAGTACATGCGATCGATGTTTCTGTCATGTACAGAATTCCTCTCAGCGTCAGAATCTGGTTCTCTGCACGAGTCAGGGTGTAATTTCATATTTAAAATGTATTGTTTCATACAAGAATTACAAGTTAGTGCTGATAGCAACTGTCTTGTAATTGCATATGGCTGCAATATACAATAGAATGCATCTTTTGCAATGTCAAGGTCATTATTTGCTTCTCCTTTCAAGGCGTCGTATGTAGTTGAGGAAAAGTAAGAAGGAAATAAGCCTCCTTGCGTTTATTAGGCGATTTATTTGAAAATGGATGACCACAAAATTAGAACATCTTCGGATCATGGTTTATCCTTAAATATTTCTGATAGATAGGCATCCCATACACGTGGTTTAAAATTATAGGCAAATTGAGACATTTTCCCTAAATGAAGTTCTTAATTTTCTGATGTAATCCTTCGTATAGGAGCGGTGCAATCAACTCTAGAAAATTGCACTCGGAGCTTGAGGCGTTAATGTGAGATAATATGATTTTTTAAATCTCATATTGCATAAATTGGAATATAAAGAATGTACCTTAGGAAGTTTTTGCAAAAATGTCTGTTAAAAGACGGTTGATAATCTACACGGATTCTCTTTTCACATTGTTTTTTGCTGATGTAATGAGGTCCTAAGATGTGGATTAATGATAAACGTAATAAAATGCTAGTCTGAAAAGAGATACCGCTCCTGTCTCTTTCGCGTTCATTAGACAGCGAAAAGATGATAATTCCTTGATTGAGCTGATTCAGAGATTTTCTGATTAAGGCTGTTGTGTAATCAATTACAGAATAAATCGTGCAATGAGTTTTTGAAGCATGAAGCGAAACATTTTTTGTTAAAACCTTTATTTTAAACATATTTAAGCTATGACTAAATTATAAGTCGAGTCGTGAGTGAATTCAATCTTTAGGAATGTCGAAATGAGGAAGCAGTCTGTGGCATGGCAAGTTATGCTTGATTGAGTGTCAAGCCAAAGCAGTTGGTATAGAGTGTGCCCTTGATCTTCGATTTTTTGTTTGCTTTACTCGACCACAACTAGTGTTTTGTATTGTATACCTTTACAATTCTTTTATAGCTCTATAAGATAGAAATTCATATCAGATTGCACCTTTTTTAAAGATGATGACTACTAACGACGTTTGCCTTTGTATACCTATAATTTGACTCCTGTATTGAGTAATACTTATATCACCACATTTTTTACCAATTTAATTATGTTTAAAAGTGTGCGATACTAAACTACAAAAGAAGAAGTGCCGGATAAAGTATTACACAATGAAAATCATTTGTAAACCATGCATAACTTCGCCTAATAATCAATTAAGATTAGATGCAGAGGGCTGCTTGAAGTGGATTTATGGGAGTTAATTGAGTCTTTTATTGAATTTTTTTTGTGGTTGAGGAAGAATTATTTGAATGACATTATATCACTTTGCCCAAAATGTCATTGTGTCTTTGCTACACATCAAGTGTTAAGTCAGACATGTAACGTAATAATGCAGTATATATCTGTACCTACGGCACCGTGTATGCATACCTTTTGTTTTTTAGCAATGAAAACCAGTTAGTTATATTCTGGCAGAACTCATAAAATACGAATAAAACATATCATTTTAAAAGTCAAGTTAGATTTGTGATGAAGAAATGTTAGAATCCACGAATTAAGCTTACAATGTGGAATAAACATTTTGAGCTCGTAGATAGTGAGTCAAAACAGCATGTGTGAGCTTGATGGTCAAGTACAAATGGTCATTTTATAAGTATTATTGTAAACTTTTGGCGCATGTTTCATCGAATAATAATGATGATCGCATATCATTGGTATGGTAAGGTAACAAACGATCAAACGCATGCCAAAAGTGTGTTAGGTAAATACTGATCTCAAGGAGCAACATATTCACCTTTCAAGTTTATAGTCATTCTGGGAGAGAATTCTTTATGCAAATGTTTAAAAAATTATATATGAAAATTGTTGACTTTGATACTTTTTCGCAAAGATACACACGTGATAATCGTATACACCTTGGCTGCTGAAAAATTATTTTTATATTCATTTACAGTCAGACAATGTTTTTAGGGAGCTGTTAAAAGCAAAAGATATTATGAGTATCCTTAAATTGGAGCCTGTCTGACGAGGACTACGTGATTTTGTTAAAGATAGTCTTTGGGCACGGTCCTATTGAATAAGTTATCCATATAGAAATTTGTTTGTACATACATATGCAACCCGTGGGACGAGATATGTATATAGCATTCGATTAAATCTTAATCATCATTTTACTCAATAAGTGTAATCATGCTAGCAAAAGAAATCTCAATTTTACTTAATTTTCATTTTCACTTATTTTACTTAGTTTATAATCCTTAAAGCCACGGTTTATATTATAAAATCTTATAGCTGTGCTGTCTGTCTTATTATTTAGCTACTGCTGAGTCGCTATCGTTTGAACGGTTACGTTGGAACATAAATATCTAGAGCAGACAAGAAGATGTGTTTAAGTCTAGACTAAATTAAGGTTGAAACTGGATGAAAACATGAAATACGTGACTGTCTGTTCTGTTACATAGTCCTACATGCCCAGCTTAACAACTCCATTAAAAAAACTATCCAAAAGTCACAATGGGAAACCACTAATATTTTACTAATAAGTGGCTTCCTCATGAAAAATATTAGAAGGGCAGTGCAGTGTACAGTGTACACCTGTAATTGAAAACTAAAATTACTTATGAATTATTGGATAATAGTATGTAAGGGAATTCATACATTGACACCTTAGCTCTTAATTTCATCGAAGTAGTATGTGTATGGAATTTTTTAAACAAAATATTATTATCAGGTATTATTGCATTACTACATTCGGATATCAAAGTTGCATCATCATACATTGCCTATAATGATGGCTACATAGAGCTTATAGAATTATGTACACTCCATTTCACGAAGTCTTTACACATAAGTACAAACGTAATACACAAAATTTCACAGACCTTGCATATGTCAGAAGTAGAGGTAGCCCTTCAGATTCATCAAAACATCTTAAACTTGAAGAGACAAACAATGGTCCACTGACATTCTGGGTCTAAACTCATACATATGAATATTCCAATGGGCATAGGCTTGTCCTGGGTAGACCACCTACACATTTCAAACAAACAAATGCCTTCACAAGGGTAGTCTTGTAACTTTAACTAGAGAAATAGTCAAGTAATATTTGGTCGGTTATAGGAAATAGAGCGATAGCGGAACTAACCATGAAATATTTACGAATTTTTTGTGTAGATCATAAACCAAGCATGTTCAAAATGTTTTGCAATAATTGCAATGTACATGCCTTAAAATATATACTTATCTGCCAAACTCTTAAAAAACAAATGAGCATTCGATATTGTCAAAGAAAAAAAATCGCCAACAAATTAAGCACAGTATTTAACATAAGAGTTGCGTTAATTGTTACAGAGTAAAAAAATTATAATGTAAAGTCTCACTGAATTTTTCATTAATAATTTCCTTTATGAGATAATTTTAATATAATGATGAATGTGTTTTTTTTATTTTCCTTTTTTGTATGAATTTCTTTTGCCTGGTGAATCCTTGATGGCGGACAACATGCGTGTGATGTTTGGGGACATCTTCGTAATACATAGGAATCGCCCGACTTTACCATTGAGGGTCATCGACTGGATCGTCAAAGGAAGAAAGTTGAACATGAGAAGAAGAGAAGATGTGCCTGTCGACTGTGCGGCATGTTGTTTTTTCTGGTAGCGTTTCTGGGAGTTCTTGTCGCTCTCAGCATGATTTACACCAGAGGTCAGCGGTACTTTGGCTCTGTATAGTGATGTCATATATAAATTAGTCGTTTCATTCTTTGTGACTGCGTATGAATATGTATTACACACGAATTATTGCCTATCTGTATAGTAAGCGTATATTTTTTATTGTTATTCAATGAGATGGTTATTAATGCTGATTACTACATTCGATGACCGAGTCACAAGAGGTTGTTGAGGGGCTTGGGAGTATTTCATTGATTTACGTTAATATTCTTCATTCATACCATGTGTACCTGCCTGCAGTTAATTATACATACATAGGATTTAAATATCTATAGATAATCTACAGCAACATATTAACTATTATATTATTTGCATTTTGATCCAAAAAATATTTGCAACACCCACATTAGGACATTGGTTTGCAGCACGACGTGCGTTTAGTTTTTTTTGTGAAAAAACACAATCCATCCTCATATAGTCTTGTCATGTAATATCCGCAATTTTCTTATGAAATTGTGCGTAATGTTTTGAATAATGTGTGTGTGTGAGTACCTATAATGTATGTACTGGACTGAGCTGAAAGGATACCGACCGGCTAATAACAATTTTTTATCTGCTCACGTCATTACCATCATCATATGTCTTTGTCCCTCTTGATACGGTAATATATTTGACATTAAACGGCTAAACCTTGTGGATTTGACATCCTTCCGTCTTTTTTCAGATTATTGCCACTTAAAGAAGACCTCAAGTGCAATCAGTAAATTATTCGCCAAATATTTTCATCCCTTTACCTTAAAAAAGTCTGCACTCCATCTCTGTCCTAATAGCTATAAATATGGTAGAATAACGTTCCTTAAAAAAGTCTCTACGTTAGGGAAATTAAAGACGCCAAAATGTATGCGTCGAAACCAATGAATGCAAATACACATAATTTGATGGTACCTAAACATCTTTGAATAAATATATGCATTGTTGTAAATCCAGTAGAAGACGATCGCCCTAAAGACTGATGAATTAATCAAGCAACTTTTCTTGATTAAAGGTTTTTTAACTAGAAATAACATGGACATTAAGTTTATGCCGTGATTGACATGACATGTCACTTACAGCCGACCAGCTATGCTAAATGGGGCTGGAATTATGTCTCCCTTTTTGGCACATGGTCTTGTAGGCAGATTTTTGAGATTACGTAATCTTAATAAACTTGAAGAATACGAAGTCTGTTTTTGTTTGCAAGCCTGTAATGTGCAGAGATAAGGGCGAAATAGTTACATTCAGTCGGATTTCCTTTAAGACCAATAACATGTTTTAGAAATCATGAACCTTTAAGCATATCAATGAACAATGCAATAGCNATTTCCTTTAAGACCAATAACATGTTTTAGAAATCATGAACCTTTAAGCATATCAATGAACAATGCAATAGCTTTTTTTAATTACGAATTAAAAGTGGAAGCACTAGGCACATTTTCTTAGACAAATGTTAAAGGTCAATTAAATGTCTAGTTCGGCTGTCTGAAGCTCTCTTTAGCGTATCTGGTCTGGCCGACAGTCACTTGGTGGCCAAATTACCATGAATAGGGACATCCATTTTAGTCTACATTTAACAATCTAGCTACTTGATTTGCCTTCTCATTACAACGTATTGTGAAAATGCGTGATAATAGGTAAAAAAAACTACTAGATTTTATTTCTATCTGACCTTACACACCTTGACTTTTTTACACATTGTTACTTGCTTATGCACGTACTCCTTTACCACCTGCAATTATGCTGACCAATTTTGTACGAAGACAAAAGCTTTTTTGAACATAACATATCATAAAACAACATCGTCTCAGGTGCAATTCTAACAGCATACGTATAAATAATAAATACGAATAGGAAAACGCTGCTTCGGCATACTGTTTTTCAGTATTGCACTAATTAATTAAATAACTATTAGAAGTGTAACCTCACCTACTTGTTTCTCATAATTATAATTAGATTATCCACTTTCTCGTTAGTTTTAGTCACATTATTATACAACTTAAAATTGTTCATCAAGCCGTATTATTAGCTGCATTAATTACACTGTGAAGTTCAGTGTTACAATTAAGTGTCCATTGCAAAGCGAAAGTGCAGTACCACATTCAGGTAAATTGTATTGAGAACAGGTTCATAACATTGTGATTAAAGAAAGTAATCAACGCAATGCAATCTCGTAATTTTTTAACAGTCTAATTATTTATGTCCAACCGTGTTATATAAAATATACTTTTAGTTAGCAGTAAAGTAATTTAAGTAACCGATATGTGCGGTATAAATGTATTTTCACCGTATTAAAATGACACCGGTACCGGTAGACTGTAATAATGTACAAGTGTACCAACAGTTTATATGACCAATATATTGTATATACATATTATTTTGGAGTGAATAACTCTTATTCTTCCTGATCCCATCTTCTTATTCACTAAAAGTTTCGTAGTCTTTGTTTTGTTCCTGTTCTAAATATTTCCGTTCCATATCATCAATTTTTAATTCTTGTAGTATTATTTTTTCTTATTGATTTAATTCAAGATTTATATCTTGTATATGCAAAGAAAGTATAAAATATGAAGATAGTTTAGGAAAATTTAGTCCTAAAACGAAACTGATTTGGCGTTTGGTCATTTGTGAGATTGGAAACTTTTGGAAGAAGCCGTATTAAGAAACAAAATTCTATAATAAGATTTTATGTGCCTGAGCCACTTTGTATTTTACACTTACTTTTCACTTCTTTCTTCATTCTCCAAACTCTCCCTTGTTTGTATTTAATTTAGTATAATGTATATTAAAATTATATGATCCATTCTATCAATGCAAATATTACGAAGGTATTTGAGTTACAAAGAAATTTTGACAATGACAAATTATATCCTGAATCCTGATATCTAAACAAAATTGTTTCGTTTTTCAACAGCATAGTGTGTTCGAGATAGGGGTATGTGTGTACATAAAAGAACCATTTCATTTCTGTAAATCTACCATACTGTATTTCTTATTTGTATGTTTTGTTGAGTATTTTAAGTTTTCTTAACTATAGTTGTTGGTTTGTATTTAATTCATGGTGGGTCAACGTAGCTGTTGAATTACATCAGTGTAAGTGAAATATCATGAAAATACGGCTTGATGCTATTGGAATGAAAAATAAAATCCAGCCGCTTAGGCTGCTTTGTTGCAATACATTTTGATCTATATGAATTATTTAGTCATTAGTATTCACTGATTTTTAAGACGCCTTACCATAAGACGTGACTTATGTCATAATATATGAATTCCATACCAAATCGTCACCGCCAATCGTTGTGAATGATCCAATTCAACCCTGTACTACTTATGCTTTCATATTGTGCATGCAAATATTGTGCATTTTAATATCTACCGGAGATGACTGATACATTCCCAATCCCCAAACTAATGGCTTGTCGAATTCTGAAAATGGAGACGAGTAAAATGATTGTGGATGGGAGAAGACATATCACTTTACTTGGGGGCGTCGAACGTTTGTGTAAGCACAGATCTAATTTATGTACTTGAAACAGATGCCTACCTAAATGTCTGGATTTGCATGCCTTATTTTCAAGCGGAAGGAAGTTTTCATATGAGGGAGTTTTTCCCATTTTAGTAAAAAAAATTGACTCATTGCTTGAAAATTCTTCCATTCAAAATCACAGCATTGTTCATAGTTGTCTCTGATCTAAACAAAGTGTTTCGGATCTCTAATTAATCATAAATTACTTTACTTCAATCATGCTTAATCTAATGAAATTCTTCATTGTATCTACTGTCATAATAACTATAATCCATCGTTCTCGGGGAGCGTCTGTAACAGGTAACGGTAACATCACTCTTGCATTGTGCCTTTATCATGAAACTTCCAATTGATATCTTCATCATGATATTAGAGTTGACTATTGTGATGCTAATTAAATTATTTATTTGTAATCGATGTATAATTTTCTAAAATCTTCAATATTATCTTTCAGATATTTCCAGACTACGCAGTGATCTTTTAAATGGCTACGATAGGAATAGCCGACCAATACAAAACCATCATGACACAACGGTGGTGAAAGTCAATTTTATGCTGAAAGGGTTTGACCTGGTAATTTAAAAATAGATCATGAGCGATTTTACTCACATACCTACTATAATTTTGGTTAACTGTCCAATATATTCCAAAGTTAACATTTTCTTTCCACATTTAAACCTATGTATTAATGCTTGCCTAACTTGTAGGATGAGCGGACTTCCGTTTTTAATATGCATGCATGGACGCTATTGGTAAAGTGACCAGATTTTTTCATTTTAAAAATAGGCTTATTTATTTAGAGACGTTCTTTGAGTCCAAATGATTTCTGCCCTAACTGCAAAACGCTTGTCTGAATAGGTTTGGGAGGATCAACATATGAAATGGGATCCAAAAGCTTATGGAAACTTAACAAGGGTTCACTTTTCAGCACATGAACTATGGCAGCCGGACCTTTCGGTTTATAACAAGTAAGTGTAAGCCAATGCCTGGCTTTTGTTTGCAAAATCCAAATATGTATGGTCAAACCTTGAAGCATTCTTAAATTAAACTTATGATATATGCTAAACCTTGCCATGTTGTCAATTTCAGTTTAGACAAAAGTGAGATTGACCATTTTGGTAACACTCGGGTAGTCGTATTCAACACCTCCCATGTTGTTTGGGTTCCTCCAACCAAATTTCAAGTTGCTTGTCAAACGAATTTGAGGAGATGGCCGTTTGACACCCAAAAGTGTACCATAATTATAGGCTCATGGGCTCATGACGGTTCAATGCTGGATATTGACATACCAGCGAATATATCTACTGTATGAAGGAATGCTTTCAATTATACAAAAGGTTAGTTTTTTATAAAGTAATTGACTGTGTACGCGTGCATTTCCGATTTTTAGATGGACACAAGTGACTTCAAACCCAACCGTGAATGGGACCTAGTTGAAAACACCTTCATAAAACGAACAAGATTCTTCGCATGTTGTCCAGGGGTTCCATTTCCAGACTTAGTGTTAACGCTCACGTTAACCAGGAGATCCCCCTCTCATACAGCATGCATTGTAGTGCCTGGCTTGGGTTTGACAAAAAAAAATATTTTGGAGATTTCATTTATATTGTCTTCTAGCTAACGACGTACTAAGCTTGTACCTTTTCCTGGTTTAGTAATCGCTGCAGCTGTATTAGTTGCTTTCTGGATACCCCCTGGCTCTACAGAACGGTTATCTATTATGCTGGTGACAATTATTATCAACGTCCTTTATCTGTATTACATATACAGCTCGATTCCAAACAATGGCGATAATGTACCCTTGGTCTGTAAGTCAGTTCTTTATAAAAACCAAATGTGCTTAATATTGACAAACAAGGAAGTTATCAGGGCTGGTTTCTGTTTGAAATAGTACTGTACTACCGGGATTCTTTGGTGATGTTGGCCTTTGCATTGGTGTGGACAATTTGCCTTCGGTACTTGGCAGCTACAAAACGCGACTCTCCAGTCCCGCTTCCGGGTTTTATTCAGAGTTTTCTAGTAAGCCTACCTGCGAAAATATTATGCCTTGATCCGAGACCAACTACGGGAAGTCGACAGGAAAATACTTCTGGTGAAGCTAACACTGAAGGGAATGAGGGTGCAGGTAGTCCAAATCCATTTGGAAGTGGGGTGGATAAAAAGAACCCATTCCAGGAAGACTGGGCGTGGTTGGCTCATTTACTTGACCGTGTTGCATTTGTGATTTACTTAGTAGTTTACTTGACCTTTTATCTTGCACTTTTGTAACTATTCTACTTGACAAAATTCACGAAAGTAGAGTATATATGTATTTTAGTAAAAAGATACATAAATGTCTTGTCAAAGAAAGCTTAAGCATACAACACTGTAATTTGGAGAAGTAGTAGTAGTAATAGAGGTAACGAAGTTCTGCATTATTTTTCTTGACAAATAAAAAGTCTTGAACTTATTTGAACGTACGTATAAACGAATTTGTTCCCAAGCATGTACACATATAATTTATTTCAAAACAGACCCTCCAACCATACAACATACATTTAATGGTAGTTATGAATTATAAATGTCATTAACGCCTTCATATAATATTAACATAATTCTATTATAACCAATATTAAAATTTTAATTACATTGGTAAGCTTGTGTTTAACTCATTAACCAACAACTACAGTCTTTCTTCATGAGTCTCTTTTAAGATGCTTTTTGGTGTTCCATTACTAATACGTCGCACTGAAGCTGGTGTATTAACCAAATTCTCATGCAGATTAAATTGGACACGCTTTGATGGTGTTACCATATTATTTGGAATGCCAGCAGTATCAGCCGATGGAGAAGCTCCAGGATCGTATTGTGTAGTAATCACAGAAATTTCATTACCCGAAGCAGACAAGGGAAATGTTTGGCTTGTAATCAGCGCAGCAATGTTAGGATTGTTTAAATCCGGGGCCGGCCCAGTCAACTCTTGAAGTGAATGAGCATTACTTGTGGAAGGTATAGGAGATGTTTGTTTATCATTATCACTGTATGAATCAGGACAGATACTTAAAGCTGTTCCAGGAGTACTTGGTGATTCGGTTACATGGGAAGAATTCTGACGATCCGGTGAACAAGGCAAATCTTCAAAATCATCTAACGTTAAATTTTTTGAGCGAAGGTCTACAGAGTCCTTAAGCTTTGCAGCCATCAACTTAGCTTCAGACTTTTCCCATGCACGAGATTTTGGAGCTCCACTACCAGTTGAATAAAAAGATAAAGAAGCTACCCTTGCCATTGGTCGTTCGAAATCTGCAACACATTGCGCATTGATTTTTTCATTCCAAATTTTAAAAGCTGACGACTCGACGTAAGCTAAGCATTCAAGGCATTTAAAATACACCCACCGTTTTTAATAACTTCTGGAGACTCCTGTATGACACGTGGCCTTTCACATGATGATGTAATTGTGGCGGCGTACTTGCTTGAAATCGATCTCCTGTCAAAATTTGGGGTTGCTGGACTTTCAGGACATAGTACGTCTGAGTCTAAAACATTAAAAAAATTAAAAATATATCCGCGTTGGAGTTGGAAAGCTTTCAAAATGCTTAGCAAATGTTTAAATCAGTAGGTTATTCACTCACTCATTGTTGGTGATAGATGTGTATCTGTAGGTTGATTACTCATCAGTACCTGTCGCCTGCTCCTTGCAACTCTAAAAAACCCTGATGGGGATAATGGTGATTTTCCTTTAGGCGATTTAAAGGCAGGAGATTTTGCAACTCTTGAGGAAGACGCTAGTTTTATTAATGTTTTAGAATCTTTTGGGTCAATTTTCTGAACATCAAACAGATTTCGTCTTACACGTTTTGGGCTGGATTTCACACCACCTGTAGCACAATACAGCAGGATAGTATAAGAATAAAAATTAAGATCAACAGATTTATTGAGTCTTCAAAAATATTTTTAAACGAAAATGATCCCACTTACCTCCCATCGTAAACTTTCTTTGGGAATCAGTTCTTTCTGATATAAATTGCGAAGTAGATAGCTTCGGATTTGAAACCATAATTTGACGCTTTAATTTCTTTGGTCCACTGCCTGTCTTCTTTCCAGAATGATGAGGTGCACTATATCTAAAACCAAGCCAAAGACATTACGTCATGTCACAATATCAGCATAGCAAATGAAAAAAGTAAGTGTAAGATGTTTACATGTACTACACTCTGGATTAAAAAAAATGAATCATTGTTTTTATTTTTATAACGATTGCACTGCTCATTTTTTGTTTCAAAACGAACCTTTTCACTGCATGTGATGGCATACGACGGTTGCAGAGATTTAGCTGGGAAGCAGAGTCTTCCGGACAAAGATTGGCAGAAGATGTAGATGATATCATGCTGGAATCATCATCTCGTCTAGAACTGCTTGGAACTGGAGATCCATCCATTGCTAATTGTACAGGCAAAGGAATATTCATCTTTTTGTAGAGTGCTCTCATAAATTTGTTGCACTGGCTATACCTAAAATATGTACAATACAATATGTTAAGTTTTACACACCATACAGAGCCATTATTAATCCCAATTAAAAATGCTTTCTTACGTTGGTAGCAAAACATTGTTGATAAAATGGTCGATGGGTGCTTTGGTCCGATAAGCTGCAATGATCTGTAACAGTCTTACAATCTCCATCAACAAATCCTCCGTTGCGTCTTCATCGGGCTCTACAAAACACCATGCAATTTCCAGTCTCAAAATTATCTGCAACTCGGTTTCTCTAAATGCAAGAATTTTCTGCAACCCATTTCCATTAGATGTCATCTTATCTCGGTTGATTTCATGAGCGCTGATGATCTTCTTGTTCAAATTTGTAAACTTAACAAGTAAAATTTCTTCCAACAAGTCTTTAGCTGTTACAGACTTTGAAGACATGTCTCGAATGGTTTTCAAACGCTGCTGGGTAAACTTTGTGGATGCGCTATTTACAAGTGCCTGTGCTAAAGCTACAAGACAAGGATTATCTTCTTCTAAAATCTGATCAGCAAACCGTCTCATTTCTCTGCTAAGGGACTTCAACCAAGCAATTGGATCATCCTCATAAATCTCCAGTTCTCCTTCTAGATGAATTTTGAGGCGACGCTTGATTGCACTCAGCTCCTTCTCTTGATGTTGTGTTATCCGCTTCAAATCCAACCCTTCGCTGCTCCTCCTCTTCGTTTCTACAGCATGAACCTTCAACTTCTGTCTTTCCACATTGGCCAACATCTTTTTCGAACGAGAGGCAGGTAGTTTTGGTGCAGGTTCATGGAATACGACCGTGCTCTTGTTAAGTGGTCTGGACATTGGAACTACTGTCGAGCTATCCACGTGCTTTTTGCGTTTAGCGGAGAATACACCGTCGTTTACCCAGCTTTCCAGGCGTTGTTCCCTTTCACATTGGGAATCTACTTCAACCGAGTCATGGTCAGTGTCATCAAAGAGACCAATTCTGCGGCGATCATGAGCTGCATAGTAATCATCATGGTCATACTCATGTCGCTTCCGTTTCCTTTCCCCATCCCGTAGCCTGTCATGAGCTTTAATATCTGACAATCTGTGTCTGCGATACTCTACCTCATCATCATTTTCATACCCTCCTGACATTCTGAAAGGGCGTAGAACTTTATTTTGACTATTTATGGTGGCATCTAGAACGCTTGGACCACTCTTCATGCTGCGACTCACAGAAGCTGTATCAAAATCAGGGGATGTTTTCTGACTATTCTTGGCGGTTGCAGGGGCAAGGCGTTTGATGTGAGAAGGTATGTTTTCATTTGGCTCAGACAATTGCTGAAGACGAAGCTTCAAGAACTTTGGGTAAGGCAAGAGACCAAAACTTAGCGGACCAGTTGATAAAATGGAAAAGTCTGAAATGGGAGAAACTTTGCCATTTCCTAAATACTGCAAGCATTTAACAATCTGTCGGGGATAGTCGCCATTCCATGAAGCGTCACTGGGAATCATACTATTTTCTGGAGCTGTCCACATATCAATGAAATTGAGCTGAATTTTCAGTTGATGATGAAACTTGTGAGAAAAGGCTGATGGCAGCAAGACATTCATCACATCCCTGGATGAACTAGTTGACTGGAGATCTGTAAATTCAAGCAGTTCTTTTTCCGTCCTTGGAACCCTTATAAACGCAAAAACAGAGTTCCTAACAGGATTCACCTCCCCCGTAAAACTCCTCGACAAATTTAAAGACTGACTCTGACTCTCAGACCATGACAAGCTCCCTGTAATATATTTAATCGCATCTGAAAGATACTTAACATGAGAGAACTCAAACTGAGACTCACTCTTCCCCTCCCCCGACACCGTGCCCATTCTTAGCCCTAACTGTTTCTCAAAATTTGAAAACGACTCCCAGTCAAATGGCAAAAATGTCCGGCCATCACTGTAATTTACAAGATGCGACGAATCAAAAAATTTAAAGGACCACTGGACACTCCCTAAATCATAATCATTCCCCTTGTTAGCTTCCTTGAACAGCGTTAACAGAACAAAGTCCTTCAGCCATGTCCACTTCTCAAACGCAAACCTCCTGTCCTCCTCCTCTTTAAACGGGAACATTTCAAAGGAGTCATCCTGCGCGCTAATATCTCCTCCCCCAGAATCCACCTTCGGGTCTCTAGGTACCCCATTGACATCAATTAAGAATACCACGTTTGATTGAACCATTTTAAAGGCTGTGACTGTGACACCAACGGATACATATGTAAATACCTACAAATCACAAACAAACAAAAAAATACATCTCATTAATCCCATCCTCCATTCATTACCTACTCCCAACCCCCATTTCATTTCCTTCCCACATAATTCACTAATTCAGTCACACATACTACATACTAAAACTTACCAACACTTTAAGTAGACCTTAGTCTGATAGGGCCCAGTCCCTTCAAATGGTAAACACAATATCCAATCACAAACTTCTTAGGCAGTGAAAAATCTATATATATTGTTTGGAGTAGTCTTCAGTTTCTTACTTCTTCATGCTTGGTCTTGACTTCCTCCTCAGCTCTTCAACTAAAACTAAACAACAACAAAAATTATCATTTTAAAATCATCATTATTCATTTCCAACCAAGTACAAATCATATAAAAATTCCAGTAAAAACCTTCTCATTTCACCTTTCCATTACGTACAATATTTCAAGGTACTCCTTCTTCATGTAAAAACAATATGTAAATGACCAAGTATGAAAAAAACAAACGAATAATTTCACGAATATTTTATGATTTTTTGTGGAGATAAGGATGAATTGTGTATATATTTCAGAGGGACACAGCTCTTTAGAGGGATTGAGCCCGCGTAAAAGCTTTCTGCTCTTGTCTTGGTTAAGCTGGAGCTGAGTGAGAGGGACCAGTGGCTCTAACGTACACAACTGCATATTATGTGCACATTTACATTACTATTACTACTGTACTTTCCCATGCACAACGGAAATACACCAGAAATATATATTGGAGAAGAGGTGAGTGTATTTTAACCTTTCTTTATGCTTTTTAGAATGCATTGCCGTGTATTGTTTGAGAATGCAGAAAGAGATATAAAAATCTCTGCCTGGAGCCAAGAAGGTGAGTTGGTGTGAATGACACTTGTGTCTTGGGGTTATTTAAAGGACTACGACATTCTGGATTATGGATGAACTCTTCGTAATGACATATATGCAATGGAAATGGAAGAATGTAGCCTAATCATAAGGGCTATGTGGAGACTGATTGATAATTGAACGGATTAGGATTTTAGGATGACTCAAATATTATAGGTGTGATGTTGGAAGAATTTGTATAATACGTTTGCATGAATAGGTAGTATAGTTTTTATAATGATGACTAATGATGATAAAGTGCTGAAGACATTTGAAGTTTTAAGAATATAGCTTGTTTTAGGTTTCAAGAATATAGCGTAGGTATTGTGGCTGAAGAACAAAGATGCAGTAGTGGTTTGAAGATATGCATTGCCTATGAATTATACCTATAGCTGCATTTTTGTTAAATGTACAATTTTAGGACATGGTACGGTACGATTGGAAATTGTAATTGCATGAGAAATTACTATATAAATGATTTTTGGTAGAATTGCTACTTTTCTTTTGGTAACAAGAGCAAATAACGGGGTTCTATGAATCAGTAACATTCTTAAGCAGGCTTACCATTTTTTTGAAAACCCAACCCAGGACATATGCATACATATTTAAAATGTTCCTTAAAATACATAAATAATTACGTCGAAACACAGGACGCTTTAAAACTTGCTTCGAATTTTCTAATTTCAAAAAAGAAACCCGTATGTGTTATAAAACATTTTGGTTCATAAAGTCAATTTAATTATACTTTTATATATTGTACCCACTAAACGAACCAACACTAGTTCCTGAGTAAAAATGCATTAAGTATGTTTTAAAACTAATTTTATACCTAATTGCAACAGCGAAATTCCTGAATACCTATGCAGGTTTGATCATTGACCTAAAGTAAAAACCAAATAAATAAAAACACGACAGGAACATATGTGTAGTAAGTCAGGAATATTTCGCATGGGAGTGGGCCTTAATTATAATTTGGTAGTGATTTCTCCTTTTCAACTAAGAGATGGTGACCAAGAGTTGTTGTTGAAAAATGCTTTTATTACTGCATTTTCTACTCAGGTGCTTGAAAGCCATCTTGAAAGAATGTTAATAATCTGACTCAAATCCTTGTAATAGAAAACTTGTACGGTTTTAAAATACGAAAATGAGTATAAATGTGTTAACTACTTTGTTTACTGTAATTCTCTTGAGATATAGAATAATTAGCAAATCCAAACATACTCATAACGCCATTGCGAATGTGTATGAAACAGCCAAAATGCAGTAATATGTCTTAATTCCACACAAAAAGAACACACATGACAAAGAAGTCGTCGAAAGACAAGAAGTTCTGGCCAAGTTCTGTAATTTTTAATTCAAGCCATTCATATAAATAGGGTAAGTCTTATATAAGCTTGAAATTTTAGCGTCCTGGGTTTTCACGGACAAAACCAGGACGCCAGGACGGCGTTCAAAAATCAGGACGAATGGTAAGCCTATTCTTAAGTAAAATTAAAATGTCAATGAAGGACAACGTGCTCACAGACAATTAATTAAATTCCCTCTGGGTGAAATGTATAATATGTAAAGTCCATCCAACGCATATAGTCTCTTTTCCCAAGTCACCCCAATTACATGCATTTAAATGGAAGCCAACTTTTTTATGAATGAAATCATGAATGAAGTCATAGAGAATTTC
>JAHZNG010000525.1:0-11737 GCA_027744375.1 Orchesellides sinensis
CTTTCCTCTTTTGCTAGAAGCTTTAGTTGTCTCTCTTGTGTTCCTTGTATTTTCCCTTTTTTCTTTGAGTAAACTGACTGTGAAACTAACACTGTATTATTACTTTGTACAAAATGTGATACCTTTTTTCTTTAAAACATACTCACTAAAAAAATATCCATGAGAATGTATGTTTGTATACACAGGCCACATGTATGCATTGTGCTTGCTTATATTACGCCCCCCCCCCCCAATATTTTTTAGTCTGGGACACACAGATCCTAACAAGAACCCTTCTTCTTCTCTATTACTGATGACGACAAGGGAGAAGTAGAATTGTGTCCTTTCAACCTAAGAGATGAAGAAAGGTCGGGTGAACTATACTAGGTATATTTAGCTGGAACAATATATATGTTACCACTGCTGAAATTTCTCCTCTCATTTTAAAAATGCTCTCTTCCTTTCTTACCAAGCCTTCTTTAATTTGACAGTTTCCTGAAGGGTCTTTTCCAATAAAACGCCTAATATGTCGCATCAAAACAAGTCCCATCATTCTTGTTCCACTTATTTTTATCCTGGGAGAAAATCCAACCCAAAAAAGCCCTTTTCCTAGTGTATAGCATCTATTATTTATAAGCCTTGTTCAAGCAAGTCGGGATTTTTTCTTTAGCCATTTTACGTGTGCACCAGGAACAAGGAATTTTTATGAGCAATTCATATCTTTCCCACACCTTGCCTTGTTTTAAAGGTAAACATTGCTCGGAGCCATTCTCATCTCAAGCAAAGAGGAAAGGGGAAGGTAAAAAAGGGAATTTAGAAAGAAGAATGAGGATGCGAGCTTCAAGCAGCATCACTACTACCATGTTTTTTTATTACTCTCAGCCACACACAACCTCTGCCACCACAACACCTCCAAATGCTCACTCCATAACTGTAAGTGTACCTATGTGGCATCATAGTGTGGGAAGAAAAGGGAGGAAGGCATAATATTATTGCAAATGAAGTGAAGCCAGGTTTCCAAAGAAAAAATAATTGTGTTTTACGCGGTCATGGTACTGGAGTCTAATAATAACAGTTGCGATTTACTTACTTTCACTAATTTTTCTCGCGAATTAGGTTTAGCCGGTCCCGTGTATGTAAGCACGCCTTCAACAAATATTTGGCTTTGTATTTGAGTAAAGGTAAGGAGATGTTTAAAGGCGAGAAGCAAGAAAATAGATGAGATATTTTTCCAACTTATTTTGAACTACTAAATGAATCGCTGTAACCTACCTGACATTTCTCATCACCATTTTGAAACGTGTATTCCACCACTGGTAAATGACATTTGGTACAAAGAGGCAAAAATATCCTTACAGCGTTTACCTTTCTATCCTCGGCTAAAATAACACGACGGAAAAAATCAGGATATTTTTTTATCATAAAAAGTCTTGTGAAAATAACATGACATATATGTTTGTACGTAAACCAAACTAAGATGAACATAAACTAAAAAAATGTTTGGCCATAATACATAACGTGAGGTCTAGCCTTTATATTTTGGCAAGAGAAAATCGTAAGGCCCAGCGTGTACTTTGGTCTTACAGCATGAGCTCATAACTTAAGAAAAGAATTGGCTTATTGGATTATCGGTGAAAGTAAGAAGAACCATGAGGAGGAAAAGGGGACTCGTGCTAGGACGAAAGCAATAGTGGTTCATGTAATAACAACAAGGACCCTGAGACCAAAGCGACTTTCTCTTCAACTTATTGTGTTCTAGATATATATTTCCAGTGTGTACATTTATTCGTGCTTCATTTCCGGCTTTTTTTACTTGGAAGCAAAATTCCAACGGCTTGTGATTGCGATTTCTTGTATGTGTACACATCCACGTAAATTCCGCGTGCGTGTGTTGTCATGATGTGAATGCATCATTACACAGTTTGTTTTTATGCGTTTTCACTCTCCTTTACACAGCAACTCTAGCAAAGATTGGAACAAGACCGACACTATACTTTCTCCATGTTATATTGTCTCGTTAGCTAGCTCATTCATTTCTCCCTCCTCCTTCTCTCCAAACAATTCAATAATAAATTAAATGAGTGTAAGCATTTTAGTGAAAAGTATATGTACGCTATACTCTTCACTGTTCTTTCACTTTTCTCCAAGCTAAAAATACCACGTCCACATATGTACCCTTTTACTTCTGGAAGAAAGGGTTAGCAGACAAGGACAAAAAAGTTCAGAAACGTGTGTGTGCGTTGTTTTGTCTGCAGGTGCATGATGATGAGCAAGGTTTGACTAGAAGATGAGAAAGTATTGCGATCATATAAGGTAAAAAGAAAATGGGAAGCCGAGAGGGGAGAGTAAAAGTAAGGGTAACAACTTTCGCTCGTGACTTTGATAATAACAAGGTTTTACCTTAGTACAACACGTTTTTAAGTACCTTCTCTACCCCATTACTACGCATCTCCATTTCGTATAATAATAATATATACAGGTTGCACACGGAGAGCAGATTGTAGTGGAATACACAGATGAGCAGAAAGGTTTGGAAGGAGACACACAAAAAAAGTCTTGGTGTTTTCATCTTTTCTCCGAAGTAACTTTAGGAAAGTAACAAACAGGAGTTTAGGAATACAACACAAGCTATGAGTGGAGTAGTATAATATGTAATACGCTTGAACAAAAAAAAACTTTTTTTCGCACTTCCCCGTGCTTATAGGTAGTTTTTTGATATTTCACGCCAGCTTTATCAAGAAAACTATGGTCGCAACGACTCTTGAATGCCTATTATAAGAAAGGCACGCTCCGAAACTGTAAATGAGAAGGAATCTCTTTAATAATAAGAACCGTATAACAAAAAAGCGGATGAGTCTATGCGGGAGATAGCAAAATATGCATCCTTTTTTGTCAACTCGATCTTTTTTCGTGCTTTTTGTCGTGCGAACAACAATGAAATTTTAAAGAGAATATAGCATGCATTCATTTACACAGATAGTGGTAAAGGGTGACGGTGAGATACCCGTAGTATAAAAAATGGAGTGAAGAGCAGAGTTTGCTCAGGATGAATCCGACATGGATTGCTTGGTTAAATGAATATTGTATAAGTATTCTTATTTCTGGAGTCGTGGCGAGATTATATGTATGTATATTTTTGATAGTTTGAGATAACGTTTGTTTTTATGCATGTACGTTTGTAATGGACAGGTGACGTAGATTCTGAACTGCTGTTTACTGACATGCTTACTTTCATGAAATGACATCTCCTACTTTTCGTGTTTAACAGGGATGTTTCGTGTCTCTTCTCTTCGGGTAGTAAAAGGTCTTTAATATGTCATGTGACTGGCATATGACGGGACGTGAGATTTACCGAATGAATTTAACCAAGATGAGATAGCGCTATAATAATATGAGTAATGCAAGGTATCTCTCCCATATAAAGTCATTTGAGTATGTGCATATGTGTAACTAGACAGAAATAACAATGATCGCTTCACAATAATCGTGATCTTCTATTTCTTCCGTAAATAGCTGCATGATACGACAACATTATTGCACTAGAGGTTTCATACGATTTTGGGATCGGAAGGTCAAAAGCTGTGGAGACGCGTGGTATCAGCAGAAAAAGCTGCAGAGTCAGCTTTGAAAACATCAAACAAAAATGGAAGAGGAGCAGAGCCCAAGATTGATGCTACTGTTCGCTAATCTAATAAGTGTGAAATAAAGATGGCCGTCAAATTATTTGGAGAAGAATGTGAAATAACGACTATCACTAACGTCCTCCTCCAACTTTCATTCCATATCTTTGCGACTTGATGAGTGACGTAGTTTCCTCATGTACACGTGCATACTTGAGCTATACGACAGTAGGTTCAAGTAGAACAGTGATGTTGGTCGTCCTACTATTTTGTGCTTCCATTTTTACATTTGCATCTCCTTGTCCATTCTTTTGTCTGCTTTATCTAATTAACAAAAACAAAAAGACATGAATTATTCAGATTATAAGTGGATCTCATGAATAATCAGTTGTACTCCGTTTGTCTTTGTAACTATGCATCCAGTTGGTGGGATTAGACAAAGTAGGATTCTATGGTTCATGCATAAGCATGTTTGTGATGGAATTAATGGTAAAATGCCAAGGTAGTGGTCAACGCATGTCCTTTGTTTGACATTGTCTAAACTTTCTCTTCTGTATTAAATATGCGTGGCGGTGACATACCTAAATTTAGTTGAGGTGAAAATACAAAAAATCTGAGCCTAAAAAATTGGCTATTGTCAACCACACAAAAACCACCCGTTGGTATTATGCAAAGAAGAAAGTAGGCTGGTTTTGATATAACCCCGAAAGGAAGAGTTGTAACGGAAAAGCCCCATATCACTGACCATATGCCGTAAATTTTATGAATTTTTCCTTTACTCGTCCATATCTTTCAATACCACTGACCAAAATAGGGCGATATGACCATTGTTAAATCCACGTTGTGTTCAGTAACTCACATGAACAGAAAAGTCTACTAAAGCACATATACGCTCGGTATAATCCTTAGATAGCCAAATAGTACATGTTCAAATGTAACGCTTTCCAATAAACCATTTCAAACTGTAGTAGACATTACTTCATGTCATGGAATAAATTGGTCTTTTCTTCTTTCCTCCCGGCGGCGTCCGTCTTTTCCTCTGGGCTTATTTGCACAGTCAGTTCATACATGAGAAGGATGATGATGATGATCGTCTATCTGGATGATGAAGGGGAAGGGAAGAAAAAGTCAGTGAAAATACATACTTTACTATAAGGCCCAATAGGCCCATCCGCGTATACATATTGATACATGCGGTGCAGCTATGCTGCTGAGTTAACTTTGAGTAGTACATGTTTAAGTCGACAGACTTTATGCAGGCTTATTCCTTCCGGACGTGTCTTTTTTATACACAGTGAATTTTTTTTAGATAGATATATCTCGAATAAAGCTGACTATTACTGTTATTATGTACTCGTAGTCGTCCATGAGGCGTGCGACAGGTCTTAAGGTTCAGCACATGGCTAACCCGTCGGTGAAGGACAAAAGACGTAACCATACCATAAAATACGACACTGAAGCATTTTAACGTTTTTTTTCTCCGACTTCCTTTTTTCTTTTGTTCCACTGGAAAATGTCCAATAGCCGAAGCTAAAGGTCTTGTCTTTTAAATAAAGAGCTGAAATAGTTGTGATGATGACGATGGTACAAATGCATGCCGCAGTAAACATTGACTCTGAGTTCGTCGTTCAATGTGTAAGTGTATTGGTGAATATCTGCCTCTCCCTATAAAAAATGACCTAGCATTAGGCGAATGAATAGGTTTAATCTTATCTCGGGGAAAAGAGAAAACACATACATAGATTGTATGAGTTATATAAGAGAGAAAACTCAGTAGAAAGGTTATTGAAACAATGATAGGATCACTACTCTATCCATAGGAGTAACTTCTATTTGGGGTATCTGGCACAGGATGCATTTTAAAAATTTATTCCAACATGTATTGAAAAAATGATGCTGTTGAGCTTTCCCCGAAGGAAAGTCTACATGAAAACAAGTACACAAACAAAATCGTCTACTTTATTAGAGGGAAAGGATGCAGTTGTAATGCATATACATAATATCCTATCCGTATCACATCATCCTCTAAAGGAAAATTCCAGACAGCTTTTATTTTTCCACATTAATCAACGCTCACAGATTCACACAATGATTAAACGTGGCTCTGGAGGAAAGGTCGATCTGGATGCTATAGGTCTGTAGCTCCATTTCATTATTCAACGGACATCTCCTTTAGTAAACACTATTTTTAACCAGCCGTCCATCCTACGAGGGGACATTTGAAGGATAATGTACGCATCCATCCATACATGCGCGTACGCTTTCAGCTTTACACTGACTAAGTTGTGCAATTGGAATTGCTGATAATAGCGTCTAACTACAAGCCTTGAATATCCTATATTGCAGTACCTACATAGACACAGGCTTTCAAAGTTTTCAAAGCTTATATAGAAATAGGGCGCTTTAAGCTAAAAATGGCATTCATTGATTATTTAGAGTGTGCGTTTAAAACAACAAAGCTGGCATTAGCCTGCTGCTGCCGCCTTTCTCTAGGGCGAAAGTTTTAGAGAGGCAGAAAATGTGACGTGGATGATACAAGCTGGTCAGGAAGGAAGGAAAGGTCATCACAGCATATTGGCCATTTTGATGCTTTCACTATACTAAGTGCAGTTGTATTACAACATTACTCTCCGGACTTCATGCTTTTTCCAAAATCTGAGCAATCTATCAGCTCTTTTGGTGACAGAATAGGAAACATGGCGCAACCAATGGGTCATTCGGCTTCAATAAAATGGAACACGTTATCTGCTTTTATCACAATGAAAAAAGAAAGGAAGAGACTAAATGTAATCTTCACATCGTTTCCATTAGCCGTAAGCCTTACTATTGGAATAACGTGCTAATGTGCTTTCTTTTTGGCGATGATCACCTTGAAGAGACTCATGTTTCAGTAGATGAAGCTGGATAGAACTGTTCAAGAACTGCTGTCAATACCAGAACAGGCATAAAATAGGCGTTGCAGTATAAGCAGATTTGTTTTTTGTATTTTGCATTAAGGTACTTCTTTTCAAATTTTTTGTTTGATTTTACATATAAGAAGTTTATGAATGCCGTCTGCGACTTCTGTGAGTCTTTCTCAAATGAAAATATGAGTTACTACATTAAATACATACGTACGAACATACGTACCAACCACAATTTACACACCATCACCAACTTGCAAAGAGAAATTGAGTTAATCTATGCATATCATATAATCATTTGCATCATACATAATAATTATAAAGGCGTCAAAAAAAGTTCAAATCCTTATCACAATACTCGCAAATAGTCAGTTGTTCAGATAAAAACTATTTCTTGGGCAAATAGACATTCCCTTAAACTTTATTGTATTTACTTATCAATTAGTACTGTACTCACACATGCTCGTTTCTGACTAGAAAGGTTTGACTTAATATGCAAACTAGTAGATTCAGATAACATCTGAAAAGCTTCATTTTAAATACATAAACTACTTTAAGGAAAATTTGAAGTATAAATTTTGTTGTGGCTGACGATCCTCGAGTTTTAATTACACGGTTGCATACTTCAAGCAATAATCCTGATGTAATCTTCATGAACGAATGAATGACTGAGTAGAAGTACAAATAATTTAGAAGAACGTTAGATTTGAATCCCTCCGACCGTTACGCATATAGCTGTTATCATTTTGATGATGGAGATACAACCACCATCACATTCCATATCAGTTATTACTACATACATAATCGTCACATCTCTGTCTTCGTATTATTACTATTTTCATCATATTAGATGTGCAAGCCCAAGCGATTTTCCGGATTTTAGCCCTTTCATGTACTGCTATTCATATTTTTGCAATTTCCTGTACCGAACATAATGCAGGTTATTAAATCTCAGCAATAAAAGGAGGAAAGTGTCCCATATTAAACATAATATTACAAGCTTTTCTAAAGGAATTTTCGCCACTGTACAAATCCAGTACAGAAAAGCTAAGAGACCTAGATCCCACTTTTATTTTCCTTTCCCCCTTTTCTTTCATCACATCCCATTCACTTGCCTTCTTCCAGAAGGAGAAAATCTAAAGATGCGTTTTTTCTTCTGTCCTCAAGGAGAAAAGGTTGGCATTTTAGTTAGTAGGATTTATCTTAATAAATGTAGAAACAGTCGTAAAATAGCCTGTGAAAAGAGATTCAGTTTGAAATGAACAAATAGGACGCAGCTGCTCAAGCTCTCTTATTAACGAAGGAATTTTGTTTGGAGATCTAGAGATAAATGAAAACCTGACCTTTGTGCATTATATGAGCATCTACATTTTTTGCCCTGGAATTTTTGTCCTATTTTCTGATAATCCTCAGGTTTGTGTTTTAAAAAGAACGTGCAGCTTATTTTCCTAGAGAAGTACAAGATTTCTCTTGATCTCTTGTGAAGAAATATAAATGAGCGCAATTTTTGGCATTTGGCAAAGATGGCTGTGTATATTGCAAATATCTATAGCAAAACTTAAACAGTTTTGTCCTTGTTTCATGTCTCTCATCCCGTAAACATTCCTATTTAGTCACAGCTGGTGAAATCAGCCAAGTGACAGTGTTCCCTTGAATAAGATGAGAACACGGCATGCTCACCCTCGTCAGCATTTTTTTGTATGTAGTTTTGAACCCATCAAATGCATACAAACATATACACATGTACAGTCAGACAAGTAGCTCATCATCATCACCGACATCGTCATGATGCTCATGATACGAGCAAAAGAAGTAAAGTAAAGCCCTTATCAGAAAAAGGAAATGACTCCTCAGCACGCTCTCTCTCTCTCTTTCATTTTATTCTTGAGAGAAGGCTGCTGCATGGTGATACACTATTTTTCTTACGTTTCTTTTGATATTTAGTTTTGAGCTTTTTCTCTCATCGTCAGCTCGCTCAGTTCCTCAAAGGGGAAAGCTTTTAACTCGGTGGCTCTCCTGTTGTATGGGCATATGATGGGGAGTATGGAGGGTATGAGAGAAAGCATGGAATTGAGGAGGATTTGCCTACTTTTACTCCTTTCTTTCGTTGAGGCTGCTGCCGCTGATGCTAGAGGCGTAAAGCTCTCTGCTCCTATTGCTTTGCTGCTGTTTGTTATTTCAAGAGAAAATCTCCTGGTCGACCCATTGAATTCGTGTTTGAGGAAAAGAAGATTTTCATAGATATTATTCATAGCATAATATTATACGGATGGGTATAATATTCTGTATATATTTATACTGCTGGAATATTACCAGGTAAAATCAAGCATATAAGCATGAGCTTACATGTACAGCCTACATTATTATTAGGTTTTTGGGAGAAAGTGCATTTGAAAGGAGAGGATTTTCACATGAAATGAATGAGTCGTGGGTAGAAATACGAGGAGACAAAGTCGGGCAAAGATCTTTCATCGCAGTTGTTTTTGTTTTTTTGTCGTCCTGTCATCTTGAAAAGTTTCTCGGTTTGGCTCAGCAACTATTCAAAGAGGAATACAGAGAAAGAGGGACTGGCAGCGACGTTTTCCGCTCAAAATTGAACTGAGCTACAGGAGGAGAAATGAAAAGGAAACAAGAGGAAAAGGAAAGATCATGAGAAAAGTTTTGCATTCAATTGCAGTTGAGTGTACAAGTATTATGAAGTTCAGGTTTTGAAAGTGACGGGAGCACAAAAGGGTAAAAAGTAGGTATTTGTAATGGATGCTTGGGTGAACTAGAAAGGATAATATGGTTTTTTGTTTCTGCTATTTGGGACACAATCAAACATTCTTGAATGACATAATCAGTATCTATGCTATTCTATTTTTACTGTGCTAAATTATATATTTGACTTGTATTGATTTTCTGTCATTCTTTAGCTCTTTCGGGTCGTAGGTGTAGTAAGAGGCTAGGACCAATGCATTTTTTATAGGTTAAACTTTTTGTTTGATCGTGTAACCAGAGGGAAAATAGGTGGGCGAGAAAGTGAGCACTATTATTAAGAAATTGGAGAGAAAGCGAAAGTTATTAGGCCTTGGACTATGTAAATACAGTTGTTGCTTTGGTCTTTTACCTTAACTCTGAAGTATGTACGTTCTATTAAAATACAATGCAGTGACCTAAATAACTTCCAGACTGGAATAATATCCCGTTGGATAGGTTTATATTTCCAAGGAATACAATCAGACAAATGAAGGTGTAAGCTGACATCACAGTTTATAGATACCTTCCGTTTCAAATTTCTTTACTAATTAAACAACATCTTTCTAAAATATATTTAAAATACAAATTGTTAATGAAGTAATGGGTGTGTGGTAAAAATTCTAGAGAAACTTACAATAAGTCCGCAAATTTCAGTTTATTTATTTAACAACTACTGTGTTTTCATTTGAGAGAGATGTGAAACTGGAAAAATTTAGCAGTGCAAAAAAGGCTATAAGATTGTATTGGATAGGAAGCTAACATATATATATACTACACATGAATTAAATATACCTATAGAGGTTTGTAACAAGTAGCATTCGCAGAAAACCACAAAATTCAGAGAGAGAAAGTCACTGAGTGAGGCGAGATTCCATGAAAATGTGTCACTTTGTTGGCACCAAGGCTTGCTATGCTCTTGTCGTTCGACTGAAAAATAACAGAAGAGTTGTAACATTGCATGTATTGGTTTCAATCTATTTGTTCATAGCTAGCTTCCTTGAAACTTGAAATGCTCACTCTTGTGTTTCTTTGAACATTTATTCTATTTTTTGCTGTGCATTTTTTTGCGTTCTATAACTAGCATTTTAGGGTTGACATATTGACAGCAACCGCAGCATCAACAACAATTTGAAATTTGACTGAATTTCCTGTGAAGAAAAAGTGATGCACCATCAACATCTCTACATTTTGCACACAAACACATTGGTATACAAGGAGGTAGGAAGAAACGAAATAACCAGTGTGAGAAATATACTTTCTGTCAGTTAAAATTTACTCTGAAACCATGTCGCGTCAGTTTTGGGCTCTGCCATTTTGAAAATAAAAAATTATATAGTCATGGCTAGCTTTTTTATACGATATGTACATTTCACAACGAAAAATGTGGAAACAGAAAGGTACAACAGCGTCAATGTTCAATGCAATTTATGTAGTGGCTTCAACTGCCTTAACACGGTTTTCAGATATTTTATATTTCCGTAAGCGAGTATTCTCATCGACATCCTTATCCGTTTCAATTTTGATTTCCTAGAAGGTTAGCAAATCTTTCTGATTCAGCCGAATCATTTATTTGATTTTTTTCCTTTGAAGCGTAGTATTTGCAAAATAGCGCATGTGGAAATTTGACGAAGATCTATTTCACAATCGCAATCTTTCCGCTTTTTCTTTCTGTTTGTATGAAATACGTATTACTTAAGGTATTTGCCTGTTTAAAATAGCAGCACTCATGCTTCAAAGAGGATAAAGTGGGTCTAGTTGTTGAAGAAAATCACATAAAGGAATTGTTTAGAATAAAGTTGATGACGAAAAGCAAACAGCCTTCGCCCCGTTCCTTTTGTGGGACTTTCTTCTACATTCCAATACTAAATTTTTCATAGTGAAAGTGCTTGTAATATGTAGGTAAATCAACAATGGAGCAATATTATACGACTTCCGCAAAATACTTCCTTTTATTTCAGTTTTCGTTGCATATACAATAGGTGTAAACTTTTACATAGATTTTTAATTTCATTCTTCGGAATGCTGTAGAAAACGATTAAATCAGTTCATTAACCTAAGCATTGATGAAACTTTTAAGACTTGTACTTTATGCTAGTCTAATCTCATTTCAGCTCTCATAACTTCTGCGGATAGATGTTATTGTTTTAAACATGTCTCTTTATGTAGTACGGATAATGCATCTAATACTTGAGATTATAGAACAAGGAAAATAAATACAGAGTATTCAAACTTTTATTTGCGAATAAAAAATCCATTCCTGGCTGGTATAAAATATATAAAATATATATATGACCGCCTGGAACGGATAAAATAGCATTTTTAAATAGGAGTATGTGTCTATCCTAGTTATACACGGTGTCCAAGCTAATTAAACAAATTTCAGTCTCAAATATTTTTAACTTCTAACCGGAGTACAAAAATGATTATGGGTTCTACGAGTAGCTAAAGGATGGGAGTTTTGCTTCTCATTTCCAAGTTGGCCCGAAAATTCACAAA
>JAHZNG010000526.1:0-11144 GCA_027744375.1 Orchesellides sinensis
TCTTTAAAAAATGGCAACTTTGCTTTAAAAACCATAACCATACATTTTAACACGTGGAAACATTTTAAGACAACAAAGATGGGATTCCCAACCCAACAACCTGGAAATAAAAATGTGTGTGAACCAAGGCTGAATGAAAAATTGTGATGACGGTATAAGATGTCCAACACATCGGTAATAAAAGACACCAACTCCTCAGTAATTAAAGGTTAGATTGACCAAAAGCTCAAGCGGTAACAGCACACGCAATCTACTTTGTTCTTGCAAAGTTGTAAAATTTCTAACATGTACATGTTTCTCAAAGAACTTTGTCGAATCAAAATTTTCCACTCGTATTCGGTAAATGACTGGATGAAACTATGCTTATGGTGTACATACGCTGTTAAGATCCATTCAATTTACTGATTTTGCATTCTACAATCTGCCAAATCCCGCACATTGCCAAAAGGGAATACGATTTCATGTAATATACAACAATTAAATATGCAAACAAATAAATAAGGAAGTAATAACATAGCGCTGAAAGAACCTTTTGGCTCCTTCAAAAATTTGCATGTTTGCCATAGACCGGAAAACAAGACCAGCTTGGCTTAATAATCTCCTTAGCTGGCAATCATATGCATTAATATATATACCCTGTCATGGCTCTGGTTGAAATAATTTTTATTTAGGAGAAATACTACCACTTCAAATTTTATGCTGTTTCCTTCAAATCTCACCACGTTAACCTGTTCCTTATATTTTTTGGCAGTGGCCATTAATTTAGAATCAAAGAATGATTCTGAGATTAAAAGTAAAAACAAGCAAAGGGAATTACAATTGATGTTCGTGCAGTGTACTACATCTCCATTACTCTACTAACTTTCATTATAATATGCAGCAGCCCAATTTGTTACGCTGCACTGACAGAAACAACAACGAGGAAAATTATATAATGATTTAAAATGTAATGAGATTTATGATAACTAAGTTTGGAAATGTTGCACAACAATAATATATGCAAAATGCCTGACAAAACTATACCAGTAAGCAAATTACATAAAACATGATAATTGTTTAAGCTGCCAATCACTACTTCACATCCGATACTCCAGGCATTTTGAACTGGGTAATATATGTCACTTACATATGATATGATTCATACAAACAAAACCATGATCTTCATGAAGTTTAACTTCATGGAATTTGATAAATATCCTAAATTAATTATATGCTTACACAGAATGTTGTAGCATTCAACAAAGAAAAGTACATGGTACTTACTTTGAACAGCTACCATTGCCTGGCGCAGATATGCATTAGTGGTCCTCTATCGTTTAAAACGAGCAACTGAAGAACCTTACCTTGTATTTGTAAGCTACCTTCTTATTGCCTACTTTGTTTCACACTGTGGAATTGTAATACACAAATAGTTTAAGGTTTCCCCTCAGCGTGTCGCTTCCACCTTCAATTCAAGCTGTGGAAGTTGTAACAAGGATATTATTCAAAAGGGTTAAAATTTGTCCCTAAACCCATAAGACACTTCATTGCATTACCCCGTAAGAATTGATCTGGATTTTTATCTTGAACCTTTATCCTTAAAACAAATGTTTTGTAGTACTGTACATGTTTATGCTTCTAAGATATTCTGTATATCTGAGTCTTAGGGAATGTTTTTCAACCGAAAACTTCCATGACCTATGCAAATACGAAATTACAGTTTGGTTTGTTTACGAAATTATTTTGGGACATCAATGGACTACTAAATTTCTGTGATCGTGAAATAAGTACTCGTGTGTGGTCGTGGCCTTGAAGTATGTGTCATTTTTTATAAAATTCTGTTTTTTGGCAAGAAAATATGCGCATAGAAAGGAATATTATTAGCCTGGTTGTATATATCACATATATGTCATTAAATTTCATTTACAAATACAAAACGGGAATGCACTCTTCATTGATAGTTAAGAATGTCTTAATACTAATGATTGTCATTCAGATGACCTTAGAGAACTTATTTTGTGCACCGTTAACGAAGGCATTTTACTTAATTTAGACACAAACTGTACCGTAGCTGGTAGTTTACTTTTTACAGTTTTAGTTTACAACCACCTATGCCCTAAAGAAGATAAACATACAAATTTAACACGATACTTGTTACGAATTTCAGTATGCAGTTTCTCATACATATTCCGACAGATACCAACCTCTTGAAATGTATCCATCCTTGCATTTACCAAGAAACCTAAATGAAATTTTGGCATATATATGCAATATGCATTCGAACATGTGCCATGGCACCATAATAATGCTTATTCTTTAGTGTATACATAAGCAGAGATGTGATTTATGGTGGTAACACATTTTTGAAAACACGAGCAACCGAAAAGTTGGCAAAGAATGAACGTACGTCTTGAGTAATCCTAGGGTGAGTCATGTCATAATATTACAGGAAATTTCTCCACGTATATATATATTTACCAAACATCTTCTTCTAAACTTTTAAGACGTCACTTTTTATGAACTATTTCTATTTCGTTCTAAAAGTTGTACTCAAACCTTGTCCCTCTCAACACCTGTACACATCACTATCAAATGAACCCTGAAATGAATGAAAAGATCCTAACCTTCAAATTTTTTTCATTCAATAAAAAACTACATGCTGGGATTTCACTGCTCAATTAGATGCATCAGTACAAAGTCACATTTAATACGGTGAAATCTAATCCGTGGGAGAGAAATTCTCCATCTAATCCCAACATCGTCTTTCTAAAACACAATCTTAAAGACGTGTACACACAAAGTGCTTATCTTTAAAAGATGTATGTATTATATTTTAAGAATATACCCTATTAATACCCTGTTCTCTGTATATTACATATCTAAAGAGCATCAAGATTCATTCACAAAACCCAAGCAAGTTGAGGTTTTCCGATTATATTACATAAACTCAGTCAAACAAAGAGCCGTCATGAAATGGGCTACACCTTAATAGAAAATTTTGTATTTTTTATTGAATAAAGCTATTGAAGAAATATCATGCGCATTACACTGTGCAATGGGGCACTACATGTATAAAATTCAGCATTTTTTGTTAAGCCACAAGTTGTACTCACATTCGGTTCAGTACAGCAGTAATAATATGATTTTTTCTGCTTTCATTCATGAATGAGTTTCAAAAATGTGTAATATATAGCGATTCTGCAGGTTCCTCGATTTGTTCGATCTTCCTACTTGATGCAAACATAAACGTGAGTAAGCACAAAAGGATGAGAATCTATAATACTGCTAAACGTTGTTAGGAAAAACGATCTGTAATCTCTGTTGATCAGTAGTAAGATATGTGTACTTTTAAAAAGACGCTTTTACGCGTCTGTTTGTCATCCTCCTCGGATTATCTGCTTTATATTTGCTCACTCTATTGAAACTCTTTTTAATGCTTCGGATGGGATTACGAAAACAGCTAAAAATGTCAAGACAAATACTGTTTGACATCGCCCTGTGTATACATAATTTAATATTCCATTGAATCATTACACAGGCTTTATTTTCAGAATATATTAACATAGCTACTGCGGTGCAAATCCGAATTATTCAAAGTAAGTATTAAAGCATGTATTTTTTAACATATGTGAATGTACTTTAAGCAACTTTTTTGTTCTGGAATAATGATAGCAATATGAATCCATACCATACCATAAACTTTAGAAAAGTAAAAAGACGATTAACGTGTTAGTTACAAGGTGGAAAGTTTGGAAAGTTACATTCTTACAAAATTGATGCATCCTATGCACATATTAATACTAGTGAGACAATATTCTATCCAAAAAGTAATTTTACGGCCAACAACACAGCATCCGTAGCCTTAAGGCTTCTCCAGCAAAAAATAAAATTTTCATGAATGAAACCAAAAAACCACCCCTGAGTACCTTCATATGCCTTTCCTGCCCCACGTTTCGTGTTAATATTACATATATTCAAGATAAAACATGACGATGTTGATGATGATGAGCACAGAGGGATTGCCTTTTCTTTGCCCCCAATATTCCTTGAAACTTTGGAAAAGGGGTTCGGAACTGAATGAAACTTCATGGTCTACTCACACACACACACACACGCATTTATTACACAACCACAGTGTCGTCACGAACAGAGGAAGAATCAGAAGGGTCCAACGTAGCTCAATTATCCAAAAAATCATGCAACATCCTATATATCATCCATGTATGCCTACTTAAGTTGTGTATACATATCCATCAACCGAAACTAAACTTCTTCCCAGGACGTCAAACGAGCGGAATCACAGACGGCCACAAAAAAGGGAAGGAAGGAACAAGTGTCTTCGTCGCCGTTAGTTTCAGCTAATATGCACACTATACAACTTCTACTTCAATCTTAAAAGTCTTTGAAAAAACCATACCCTATATCAATACATAGTCACTGAAAGCATATGGATAACACATTCTCAAACATACAAGACAACGCAAGTATGATGTATATTACATATATAGGGTAAATTAGTAATGGGGCATATACATGGCAATACACCCTATCTTTTGAGTGTTAAGTTTTCACTGTCATCACACAAGAACTTAAAAAACGTAATACTAACTTACTTTAAGGAATATCTCGTTTTCCAACATGTAATAACGTTCACTTTTAATGAAACTAAACTGTAAGCTGAGCAAATATAATAATTTTGATATGACTCAATATTACTGTTCATACCTCGAATGTTCACTTTGATTTACACTTTAGCAAAAAGCATAGGTGCTGTCTTTCAACACAAAATAACGATGGTTCAAAAAATGAATAAAAATAAATGTGTTCATGCGTATTTAAAACAGTATTTATTAAATGGTACATGTTACGCTATAAACCAGTCCACAAGTGAAATCGCAAAACAAAAGACATTTTGCGCAAGTCAGGGGCCAATAAGTGTCACGGTCATACGCACTGTCTATTTTAATTGACTTTTAACTAATCAATAACAAAATGATGTGTAATGGAATATTATAAAGTTATATAGTAGCATCTTACATAGGTATACTCATTGAACAGAAAATAAAGCATTTTGAGTTTTTATCAATCAACCATTATAATGGCTCCATAGAAGATACAATGAAGCCGAATCAAGGCTATGGATTTCTAGTCATGGTTCTTTATGTTGTTCTCAACTAAAGAACAATAATAAGTCTGGTTGTCTTATTAGTTAAATAGTCAAAGTAGTTGCTTAAACATGTCTTTAGCATATAATTGGTGATGACTCAGTTAATGTGTATATAAAGCAATAAATTTATAGTTAAAGTGTTTATTACAACTTACTATGTCAGAGAATATCGTTCAGTGTAGCCGAAAACATACGAAACGAAGATGTTAACATTCCGTCCCTCCTAAAATCCTCTTTGGACCTGTTGCAGGGTCCAGTTTTAGCTCCGAACTTTACACAAGGTAAATGCGGAAATTTGAATTCCGAAGACATTTTACTTTTACCACTGTATATTTCGTATTGAAACAAATTGTGGGAAAACATGGAAGGTTCCTTATTTACTTAATCCAAGAACCAGTTCAGGTACGCAACACACTTTTTCCAAAATCAATCGATTTGACCACTAACCAAATTTGTTAGACTTATACAGAACCCGAAAACGATATGAGTGTTGTCTATACCAAAAAAAATATGATTCTATAAAGACGAGTAAAAATTAATCTATCTACCTAGATTTGTATGTAATCTTTATCTCATGAATTTTTCCAATCGAGGTTGGCAGCCAGAATACTATATCGTGCTCATTTGCCAAATAATTGCCAGAACAGAATTTTATCAGAACAAAGGCATGTATACGAACGCATATTAATACCGTCGTATTGCATATTGACATATATGTTGGTAATAATGTTCAAAACCAATTATCTTCTCACACTCTGAAATCGATTAGAGCTACATACATTCTCAAATTGAAAAGTTTTAGCTTGAAATAGAAGCAGGTGCTTACCTAGATTCCTCATATTACACATTCGCTTCGTAACAAACAAAAAATTCATATTCACCATGCAAATGCATAGTGTTATAACAACATTACAAGCGAATCGAATTGATACACACCTTGCCGAACAAGAGACCCAAAATACTTTTAAGCATGTCATATATTTCGAATTTTTATTCTTTTCTTTAGGAAAAGTATACCCAATTACTCTTACTTACAAATACCATAAAAAGACGAAGAAAATCGTATTCATCACAGAAAAAGATTCAAATATCAATGGCAGTATTATATCAACCCTTCTTTTGCTGCTACTACTACACAATTGAACAACCCTATGAAACTTTTATGTTCACATTACCTTTCACACAATAAGTTTCATCTCGCAAGCAGCAAGAGATCTTCGTACTACCCAAAGAGCAATATTACGGCAATTTTAAACACAAAGGTGCGTATTCTAACGTTATGTATCAGACAACCATGAACTTTGTTGGGGGTGACCCTTTCGTGACAAAGTGTAAAAAGGGGTCGAAAATTTTAAAAAGAAGTTTTTGGTAAAGGAGTTTTATGAGCGCTTACATAAAATAGATGAGTTTTTAAACGCCAAGCTTTTGATCTCTGATGATGCTCATATTTTATTATCTAAAAGAGGAGTCGACAGCAAACAAACTGGCACACATAAAAGAAAGTGAAGTTTCGGTAAAATATTACGTAGCAGATTCCCACTGGTAAATTTTACATAGAGCGTGTGTGTTACTGGGGTGTAGATTGTTAAAAATTTTCCTCATCAATACTAATGTTAATGTTACAAACTTTTTTGCTAAAAAAATATCCTTTTCCTTGAAAAATATGAATGATTACATATGAAGGTACACATATCCTTCATTTAAAAAATTGCAAGCCCAGAAAAAACCTGTATCCACCTGAAAATCTATGTATGTAATCCTAAACATCTATGTATGTATGTACCTCCCCAGCATGTAATCTAAAATTTTGAACTATTGAAGCCTTTGGCTTTGTACACAAGATTACTAACTTTTCCCTATATGTATTCATTATTATCTGACACAAATATTAACATTCATACCTGTATGTATATATTGACTATACACACCTCATCTTTGTTCATTATTTCGATTCATCCCTTATACAAAAGGAAATCTGGTGAATTATTTTAAAATGAGGGTTGGATAAAAATCGATATAAATAGGTATGTTTAAACCTTGAGCTAGTGAACTGATCGCTTTGATCAGTCCAAGTGTGGGAAAAGGGGAGACTCAATTATGTACACACGTATTTTCTTACAATATCCTTACACATTTTGTCTCTCGAAATTATACATAAATAATGCAAGAAGACTGTTTCTATTTATACAGCGCTTCAGCTGAAAGGACAAAACATTTTACTTATAATCCACATCATTATCATTATTAGCTTCGTTATAAGAGATGCCGCCCGACAGAAGTTATATTCAATCCGCCATCGTCTGGCTGTCCGTTACATGACGATGACAATGCGAATTACAATTTAAACCCAACCCGACGAAGAATCTGTTATTAGTATTATGTATATCGTGCCGCGTTTTCCAATTTACGCTCGTGGTGTTTGTTCTACCCGATATTACAGGTGTTTCGAAGAACCAAAAAGCTTTTCGGAGCTTCTTTATAAAAAAAGCCTTCAGTTGAATATCACAATGCCCCGCCCGGAATACTGGTCAAGGAGACCGATATCAGATCCAACCCAGTACTCAACATACAAACAGAAGCATTTGATGATAATGACAAGACAACAATGACTGTCATGGAAAGGGTACTTACCGAAATATCCAAAGGAAAATGTTAAGGGCACTATTGCAAATGAACGAAGCTGGTGATCCTTGCATTAAAACAGTTTAAATTCTAAGAACTGTGATGCTGCTCATGCTCCTAGTCTACCAACGACCACTTGATGCTTCGTTATAATGTACGTCTAACACGCAACGCATTATTGCACTACCATATCGTCTCAATTACTACTTGTGTGGTGCCAATCAGTGTCCTTATTATTCAGACAAACACAAGATCAAGCTTCATTATGTAATTACATAATAATTATTATCATTATGAATATTATAATCTCGTATAATCACACTTTCGTCGTGTACAAAACCACACAACATGGGTACACACACCTACAATACACTTGTAATATGTATCGAACAGATTTTGTTACAAACAAGTTTGAATTGTATAGTGTCGGGACTGTCAAAAGGATTTCCGACCAAAAAGTGAACACGCTGACACACAAAATTAGTCACAGAGGGAAGCTTCTCCAGCAGAAGAAATCTGTAGCGAAGGATTACCATACGATAACCCCTCTGACTTCGAACATTGTATCACAGCAAATCGTAAAGTCTAAGAAGTTAGGTATTAAAACTGTCAACAAAGTAGCTATAAACAAATATACACAGTGTATTTAGTTATGTACTAATATCTCACGGTTGCTTAAAAATTTGCTTAAAGCAGAGAAATATTTGATAAAAAAACATAATTTGTCACCTTGTTACAAATCCACCACACACGACGAAGCACGTTACTATTGAGTATTATTAAATCAGAGTCAAACCTCAAGCTGTGATGCATTTATGTACTTGGAATAAAAAACTGAAATGGAAATTTTCGAAGAACTAAATCTGTCAAGGAACTGATAGCTCAAAAACCTACTGGGCATCCACTGCCATCCGGAAGCCGATCGCCAACTGCTTTATATATTAAACTAACCTAGGAAATCATTTAACTTGCGTTCTTTACCAACAGCGTACTGTATAATGTACCAATATATGTTCTTTCAAGCGATTATAAGTTATAGGTGACATAGGTACTACTAATGATAAAAATCAACTATATTGTTAATTACTCTCTACAGGTGACTTACGCTATCAGAATTTGAGCTAATTTCAGTTTTTGCTTGATTAAGTTATATCATTACGAGAACTCTGTACTGTATTTAGTCGTGAAAAAGTGAGCGTCCAGTTATAAAAATAGTATGCGATGATGAGCTTCTGATTCAGGGGTTACATTGCTTTGCTGCTGTGTCTCAGGTGTGTATTCCGTGGTATCTCGAGAAGTCAAGACTTTTACCATACATTTCCTACGCTTTTTCACTTCCAATTTCTGGCTTACTCACATTTTATCCCTCACATGTCACATGGATGTATATTTTCGATTTTCTCCGTATTATTATCACTTTTGTTATTGGGCATGTTGTCAAAGTCACATGAGGGTAAGTGTGAGATGACAGAGATCCGTTTACCATCTATGTTCTTTACCTTTCTCCAATCATGTCAGCATGTTTCTTCACATTAGTTGTCAGATGCTTTTCACACATCGTCTGATGTCTTGCCTAATGCATATATCTCACATCTAACATTACATAGCTTGTTTTCACTAGACGTGATTTTGTTTAGGGTGAAAACTTTTTTTTATTCATTCTCGCGTAAAGTCTACCTACGCGAATATGGAAAAGTCAGCATTAAAGGGCAAAATAGTTATAATCAAAGTATGAAGGGGAGCATATGATTTACTAATTTATAAATGAGCAATTAACCTTTTCGTTTTTATTTTTAATACTCGCCCACGCATCATTCATATGTACATATGTGGGAGTTGCATTTTTCATCTTAAGGTGTGGTGATGATATCTACATATATAGAAAAGGTCACTATTAGACTAAAGTTTCAAGTGTTGTATATGAAATGGTAACATAGATATTTTCATCCACTAAATCAGCAAAATGGAACATTCAAAAAGCACCCTCAATAAAACGATTGAGTCATATCTCAAGTCAAAATAAGTAGATTTGAATTCTGACATGAATACAATGCATGCCAATACCCTTTCTACAATAGATTTAATAGGCTCCTTCCTCATTAAGAGGACAGTTAAGTTATTGGAGGTCTGTGTAACAATCAAGGGGAATAGCTAGGTCGTCTCTAACTCGTTTCAAGCAACAATGTTCAAATTACACAAGCTCATGGCTTTATCAAACAAGCAATGTACCAAAATAATCATGGATAAAACATAAATGCAGGCAAAAGTGTGTTTGAGTCATGCCCAAGCCTCGTCAATTTAATCCACATTGAAAGTTAAATCGAATGGAAAATTAATCCGCAGATGTGGCATCATACTAAACAAACGATGCAATCTGTCACTTGATTAATTACGTAGTCTGAAGGGTTTTAATAATGACAACTTTTTGTTAGATGGTCCCAGCATTATAGCCACATAGTTAATTTCTACTTTCTTGTTTTATACATGCCTTTACGAAATAAATTATCCCGTTCGGGGAAAATCTTATTTTAACCTTGAAAAACTCAGCAAGTTCTTGAATGGAACGAATCTGCTGATCAATACGATTTTACGTTTAGATTTTCGATTGATGCGTCATTCATCTACTAAACTTCATCAAATACTTGAAACTTAGTTGGTGGGCAATATCCCACAACTTGAAAAGTATGTTCTTTTAATTTACAAAACTGAAATAGATTTGCGTTTCCTGTTCATTCATCCAATTAATGCAAACTGTTACTGATTAGCATAAATGAAGAGAGACGCAGACATACCAGAGAACTTGTATCTTTTTGCATCCCAAATAATGCTGTAACAATCTTGTACAAACTCTTAATGCAAAATATGAAACAAAGCAATTTACTTCTTGTTCATATCACATTTAAACAATCATCATGAATTTGTCCCTGCTGGTTGAGACAACCTTTTAATCAAGACATATAAACATGGCTCTAACGACCTATTTTGAACTCATACGACAACAAATATGACTGAGCAGTCGCGCTTCTATTTGCAGTTGACATTTTAAATACCAAGTAATGCAAAGTAAACTGTAATCAGTGAAGAACTCTTGGATGCTTTTAACTAGGTTGTTTAGCAAATGATGCAATGTAATGCTAGGTTGATCAGTATAATCATCGAGTGGACAATGACTGATTAACAAGCTTTATACATTTCATGATAAAGATTTATTTTAAAATGATTATATGAAGTAAAGCAGATGAAACCGTTATAGACTCTAAAGATGGATGGTGTATCTCTATTGATAAACTAAGAACACTAGACTTATCGCTTATAAAAGATTCCAAAAAGATTTAATCTTACCTAGTCCATGATGGTTTCCAGGATCATTTAAGTC
>JAHZNG010000527.1:0-11028 GCA_027744375.1 Orchesellides sinensis
AATATGGAATGCTACAAGGCCTTCCTAATTTAAAGCTGTGTCACCTTATGCCGACCTATTTACAAACATCTTTGAAGGATTATTTTTACGCAGAATAAAAAAACGCGGAAATGAATGAACATCATGATCAAAACACGTTTAAAAAATTAAAAGTACACACATGGTTTCTCTGTTGGCAAATCACAACATTTACGAAAGATACGAATAGGTAATATGCACGGAAATGGGAAGATTGAGTCACACGGTAAGAAAGTGGTAGGAAATGGTATTCCAATAAAAAGGCCCTTTCTCTTTTCTCCATATCAAAGGAAAAAGTACCAGCCAACTTTTCCTTAAAGTAGGTAGGTATACTGGCATGACACAGCATATGGTTCCGTTCCGGGAAAGGAAGCAACGCGGATAGAAAAAAATTTGTATAATACTTTGCTGTAGTTTGTAGTAGCAGTATGATAACCATGGCCTTAGTGAATTGCAGTGTCAGGAGGAAAGCTCTGTTTTTTCCAGAGTCAAGGCCAGGAATATTGATTTTCCCCTTTACCAGTATTATACTGTACTTTCCACAATGTTGGTTAGGCTTAGGTATTCTCTCTAAGAAAGAGTTGAGTGGGGAATACTGGTCTGAGGAGGAGTGCAAACGGATTTTTTTGTATGAACTGAACTCGTTATCGGTCGGGTGTAGTGCTCACGAGGTTCACTTAAAGCGTGCCGATGTCATAGTCATAATTCACACACACATTCGTACATACATAATTTATGAAAGCATTTCCATATCCCGAACAGCAAAGAGGAGTTTACCTGCGAATATCTATGCAAGAATGCCGGTATGTGTATAGGTAGGTAGGTGACTATGCATGTGGGCAATAATATGGAATGTGGTGTTTGTTTGTTGATATTTAAAAAAATCTGAAATTCTTTAGTACAAACGTATAAGGTTGTGTAGGTACATGAACGAGTAGGGGTTGATGAGAGGCACTATTGATGCAGGGGAATGCCTAAGTAAGGGGTACGGACATTGTTTGTGCATTTTTAAGATGTACATAGAAATTTCAAAAAGTATTTTTCCAATGGAGGAAGGGAGGGAATAGATAACGCTGGAAATTATGATGGAGGTTTTATACGTGTATGTAAATGTTAGGATAGAGAATGGTTTGGAAGGAGATAGCAAGGTTTTCTTGATTTTCAAGGGGAGGAGGTGTGGCAAATGTTATTTTCGGGCTTCATTTGGCTTCTTTTCGCAGCAGGTTGTATTTCAATTGATGATATCGTTATGTTGTATCGGATTTTATACAATAATAGACATATTAGTTAAGGAAAAGTATAGGAATTCGGAAAAGTAAGCCAGTGAAAGAGATGAATGTAATTACTTATTAAATTGTTAAAGTATATTTGCCTTGAAGTTGTTTTTCTGCCTTGAACGGTGTACTATTCTACTAATAGGATTCAATCCTATTTTTGTTAACCCTATCCGGGTTGTCGTAAAAACATGTACTTTGAATGAACACGACAGCGAAGTGCTTAACTGCTTAAATAATACCCTGTGTTTATGTAGTATCGTTTTTATTTTTGAAATCGCGTATTCAGATAATAATGACTGGCAAATAAATACGGACATGGTTGTTGATAAACGCAATGAAACTTTGAGAAACAGTTCGTATGTTTTGTACGAATATGTATACCCATATCATATATGTCTATCGGAATAACTATATATAGCTTTTATTTTAGTACATATTTATAGTTTGTTCGTGGTAAAAATAAGAAAAACCATTTTCCAGTATGTTTTGTACGAATATGTATACCCATATCATATATGTCTATCGGAATAACTATATATAGCTTTTATTTTAGTACATATTTATAGTTTGTTCGTGGTAAAAAGTAAGAAAAACCATTTTCCGACACGATCCGAATTCATCTCTCTTCGGGTGACCATGAAAATGAAAAGGAAGCCTCGTTGAATAGCAGAATACACTTTACTGCCTATTTTGGTTAGATGAAAAAGGAGGTTTTGGTGAAATAATACTGTACATAGGGATATACACTTCTTCATATAGGTTATATATGGTCCCTTCAAGGACCTTCAAAAAAAGAAATGATAATACACAAAAAACGTGGTGTAGAAGATCACGAGAGTTCCATGTATAGTTTAGTAGAATGTATAGTAGGTATTCTCTCATCTCTCTCTAAATGTGTGTATATCTTATCTTTATACATACACATATGTATTTAGATATGAAAAAACCGGCAAGAAATTCGCATGGTTGTGATATGAAAGCTTTGTCCTTTACTTTAGAGCAGATATTTGATGTTCAAACAAACGTTGGGATGGACGAAAACATTATTGAGCGAAAAAGATGAAGTTTTTAGATGCGTGGGCGTACAACCTAAAGAAATGTATGTTTGAAGTACAATGCCTACAGTTTCATGTGATGTGAGAGTGCTTTAGATTGGATTGCAAAAACATACTAGAAAGGGGTTTGATTTACCTGTGTGCTTCTCATGCTTACTTTTATGTTGTAAATGATGTAATCTATGGAATGATGCATACCTACTATGTATATGGGATTGTCATTGTGACATGCCAATTTCTAATTCTAATTTGCACACCTTTAAAATAAGAAAATGGAGTTTTTAGTCACAAAATGCTAATTAAACTTGTCTATGTCAGCATCATATAAACATCATATAAAAAGTATGAAATAATATATAGTAATATATTGAAATCCTTATCAGAATGTATATTTGCTGTATGTAAAATATTCGATATTTTATGGGAAAAAGTTTTTCTATGTTTCTAGTAGAATGGAAGTTCAAGGTTAAAACCATTAAACCTTTAAACAATCTTCAAAACACCCTTTCAGTAAACATTTTATAGTTTCTAATCGATTATTGATTCACTAATAGTATTGCTCAATACAATCTGAATATATAAACAATCAACTTATGAATATAACAATGTTCATGACTTCACTTTTAGGCTTTTTCAAAAACAAAAAAAGGAAATCATTTAAAAAGCAACATATATTTGCATTATCATACTGCCTATGAAACAAGAGATAATAAATAATTTATCTTGATTGATATGATCAAGATATGCAATACACTGAAATACAATATTTTAGTCGTATGTTTTTAATACAACTGAAAATCAATCATTGATGGGGTACTTAATGTAATTTGTAGGTTTTAATGGCAGCACCAGAGGATACTGCCAGACAAATGCTGCCCTTGTCCCCAGTAATAAAGAAGGAGTTGGGCAGCCCCTTCTCGGCGCCCGGATCCCCTGGGGATAGAACCTTTTCTTCACCTGCCATGTCACCAACTATGTCATCCACAACAACCACGCCAATCCATACAGAAGTACGTTTGAAACATGCAAGATTTCAAAACGTTCTTATGATTTCTTCAAATCCACCTGCATTTTTAACTAGTATGCAAATTTACAGGCTCATATGGATTACACAACAGAAGGAGCGAGCGTGACATTTCACGCCGTAACCGCAGCATCCACACCTACACCAACCTCTCCCAAGACTGAGTTTCTTTGCAGCTTCACGTCCTCACTGGACAATGGAGCAGGCATGGGAAGTGGTGCCACCACCGCCACTACTATGTCTGCAGACCATTTAGGACGACATAGTATAACAACTGCCTCCATTTCTGGCGTTCCTCCGTCGGCAGCCGGTGGTTCCCAACATTCTCAGCATCCACCGCATCAGCACCAACACCAGAGAAGGAAAAGTGGGTATGACTCTTCATCCTCTCCAGACTCTCCTGATCGGCATTTCTGCTCTTCCACCACTCAGTCCAATGGCGATCTCAACCTCTCAAGCCGTAATGAGGTATGGAAGATGATATGATAATGAATAGATATGGATGAGAGTTTGTTTTATGATTGCTCTACATTTTTAATGTGCTGAGTAGCTATGCTGCATGTCAAAATTGTTTTTTGCTTGACGTTTTGTTTCATTGCTTCACTTTTTGTGGATACATTCTCACCAGCAGTTCCGCATGTTCCAGGAGACTTGCAAGGAGGATGGAGAAGGGCCCAAGCGCCTTTGTTTAGTGTGCGGAGATACTGCCTCAGGATTTCATTACGGAGTCGCTTCGTGTGAAGCCTGTAAAGCTTTTTTTAAGAGAACCATCCAAGGTTGTGAGCGCAAATTACCATAATTATAGTGTTACATTACAACAATACATGGATTCTCTTTAAAGCCATATAAATGACTAACCTTAATGCATTTTTCTTATCGGCGATGCTCGGAAGTTCCTTACCCGGTCCAAACTGTTCTTCCTAAAAAGCCTACTCTTGAGGGTAACAATTTATGTAAAAATTAATGTTTTAATTTTATTGCACAATATGGACCTCATTTTAATATGGGTTATGTGTAAATATATTTTGCAGATATCAAAATCTTGGCAGCTCTAAAAGCATGTGAACCAGAGATTCCAAACGCAGTACTACCAGCAGATCCATTACTAGCAACGCCAGAATTCCGTATTTTAAGCGTGCTCAGTGATCTATACGATCGGGAAATTGTAACGACCATCAGTTGGGCGAAACAAGTTCCAGGTATGAAGTTTAAAATTTTTATGAACATAAGAATCAGAATACCTTGTCAATATAACCTTTTTATTTTCGTTCTTTTAATAGGATTTACCGAGTTAACACTCAATGATCAGATGAGAATTCTACAGGCGACGTGGGCTGAAGTTTTAACGTTGACATTGGCCTACAGGTCTGTTAACATGTCGGGTAGGCTCGTGTTCGCGTCGGATTTTAGCCTTGATGAGAAACAAGCGAGGGATTGTGGAGCACTTGAGTTGTTTCAACCGGTAATTATACGATATATATGTTTGTTTATTTAAGTCTAATGATAATTTTAGAAGTTCCGTAAAATAAATGTGAATTTTGTCTAAACAGTGCATGCAAGTCGTGGAAAGGTTGGACAGGTGTGGGATTCTAAAGGAAGAATACTGCCTTCTCAAAGCGTTAGTACTTGTGAACGCGGACACACGAATTGAAGACTACCAGTCGGTCAAGAAGTTACGAGAGACCATTATGATGTCTCTATCGGACTGCGTCTCAGTCCTCAGGTGTGCTATATAAATAACTGGAAATGTATATGTAACGACCGCTATAAAACAAAATGGTTTTGTGACCTTGTATGCATTTTTATTGCAGGCCTACGAATGGAACAGCGCAGGTGAACACTTTGTTACTTTGCTTGCCCAGTCTTCGACAAGCGGATTTGGCAATGAAGAGGTACTGGCTCAACGTGAAACGAGAAGGGAGGGTGACGATGAACAAACTATTTATTGAAATGCTAGAAGCCCACTTCCGCTAAAAGTAATCAATCAAATTTATGGTGAAAAATCCACATAAAGTTCTTTTTTACTACGAGTATGACACATGATGAAACAATCAGAATGAAGAAAGTTACTGAACTCATCATCGTGTCATCAAAATATGTTGTGCCCTGCTACAATGGCTATAATAACCAGCAAAATAGCACGCAAAAGTTTTATTCAAGCAACCAACACTACCATAATCAAACAAAAAACCTCAGATTATTCTCCATCTTCATAACGTATCGCGCGAAACGAAATCAAACGCAGTCTCCCGTGAAATAATCGTATTTCAAAAATGTGTAGCATTTTACAAATTTTTTCTCTGTATTTTTCGCAGAATTCTAATGAGAAGTAATGAAATAATATTTTCATTGATTTTTAACGCTCTCGTTCGATTCCCACTTAAATATACATATTTATATATACCATAACTGCTGCTTTACAATGTTCCTAACTGGTTAGAATAAAAAGGAACACATGAAACTTTAACAAATTACAAAGTTTGCGAATTCTAAAGAGCAGTCAATTATTCGATTTAATTACAAAGTTACACTACACTTTATAGACTACTTAATACTTGGCTAAAATATATCCATAGATTCATTGTAGGTGGGGGTGAAACTGGTGAAAGTTAGGACTTTCTTTTTCTCGTATAATATACACACTAGCTCATAAGTGTACCTGCGTAATATTGTATGCGCGTATAGGCTCGTCTTATCATTACTAAAAGCGTGTTTATAGAAAAACTCGCTATTTAAATAATATTTTGTTGCATCAACCAAAATGGCTGGCCGTGCTCAGCTTGATAGGAAAAACAGCATATGTTATTGAATTTATCTTGTAATTAGTTCGTTGATGATGCATCATTACAAATTTCGACTAAACTGCCCATTGTACTGCCTTCTTTTTCATCAGCGACTCCGACTCCACAACTCGTTTGTATAACAGATCACTAATATATTAGTGATCTGTTGTATGTATGTACTGCCTGAATGAACTGCGCTTCGGAAAAGTTGAACTTTCTCTTAAAAATCTGTATACATTTAAACTATTAGCCAGTTTAAATCAAAATATGTGTCTTGTATATTTTTGCCGTTGGATTTTTCTATAAAAAAGGATAAAATGATTTTTCCGGTTCACTCAGCTCACATATATAGCTGCCATATATGTATATTATAAACATGTAGTTAAGTTACAAATCCCGTACCTAAAATGAAAGAAAGATATAGAATTATACACTCTTACTTTTTCATTTTCATAAAACGTAGGTACTTCAAATCTCTCAGGTCTTTGGTCTGCTTTTCACTAGTTTTGACTTTTTAATCGGTGAAGAGGAGGCAGTGCACCATGGAAGGAAAGTAATAGAGGAAAAATGTGATACTAACTGGTAATAAAGAAATATTTCGAGAGAAAGAACAGAAAGATGGAGTCGGTAGAAAAGAAGGTAAAAAATATTTGCTATATAAATAGCACAAGTTAATTATTCAAATCATACATGCATAAGATGTATTTATAAGGATGCAGGTGTGAAGGTCCTATTGAAAAAATGGTATGTACAAATTATACATTTAAAGTAGATAGGGATACATATTGTTATAAGGTCATTGTACATTTTTGATGTACTTTTATTAAAGTAGCTAGTTTCACAACCAGTTTAACATAAGAATAGAAATAGTTGGAATATTTTCTTCTGGCATGGGAAAGGTTTATATTAGTCTGGGATATATTTTGGGAGAGAAAGTGAAAGCAAGGCATTTATTTATATATAAAATTAACTTACCTAAGTTATGCATTTTATTACGTGGTGAAAGCACAGTTGTTGTACTCTCACTTCACACTTTAATTGATCTTTGGTATGGTAAAAAATATTGTACCTTTTATGTTATTACAACGTTATCGTCCTCTTATTGTGTGTATCGGTATATAGAAAATTGCTGTATGTGGTGAAGTAAAACTGCTATATGATAAAATAATATTTTGTATAATATTAATATTCATTATGTTTGCCCACAATTACTGCTGAAATGCTGCCTTAAAACAAATTACTTAGAAAAAAGCTCGAAATGGTAAATTCGTTTGCTATAATGTACTCGATAACTCAACATTAAGATATATTCAATATTTATGTACAGAAACAAAGAGCGAGAGAGTGGAGGTATGCCGTTATAAATTTATATATGATATATTTCTAAAGGGTTAAGAGGAGAAGGGGACACGGGTAGGGGTTTCGTGTACTCTATACCTACTAACCACATTATCATCTCATTTACCCTAGTATGTATCATCATGTTATTGTAGTTATCAACCTTGTAGAAGGAAAGTGACAGAAATGTATACGTTTGAAAGGAAGGAGTAGAAAGAAAGTTTTAAAGAAAGTTGTTTGAATTAAAACGAGAAAAGTCCTGAGTTTAGTTTAGTCCACTTCTGCTGTTGGTCATAATGATACAGATGATACTTTTGTATCAAAAGAAAATAAATAGTATGGAAAGTAGTAACAATCTATTATTTTTTAGAAAAATCTATTTAAATTTAGTAAAACATAATCCTTTGAATAGGAGAGCTGGCAGTCTGGCACTGAATGCCCATATATACTGAATGATAGTTATATATTACTTATGTATATGTATCTGTATATATTTATATTTACTTTGGCGTTGTTAAATGTTAAATCTCAGGGTTAAATTTGATATGATTGTTTGTAATTAATTAGAAAGAAAGTTATTGGGGTTAGCATGGAAGGGGTTGGTTAGGGATGGATTTTGATAGTGACACGCCAAAAGAGTTTAGTTATGTTTAGTTAAGTTTATGTTAGGTATATACGTATATTAACTTTGTATGATGACTGATATGAGATGATTAATTTAAGGATTCTCTGCATTTAATAATGAAAGAACCCCTTGAAAAAATAAACTTTTGCATACATGTAGAAAGTAGGTAACTAACTAGCTGTGACAATTGTGACACTATTGTGATTTTAGATTAAGGAAATATTATGAGGATGCGGGTTATCAAAATATAAGTAATCACTGTAGAGAAAAATTATTATTTAAGTAGAATGACGTTTTTGAAATGAATGGTGGAGAAATATACAGCGTAAGTTGTACTAATGATTTTCGAGTGCCTGTGGGGAGGAACTAATTAGAATAATATGTGAATGAACGGCAGAGGTCAAAGGAGAAAGTCATAAGAGAGTGACAGAAAAGCAAGATTTTTTACGATTAGGTAGTATCTAAACGCATGCATAATTCACAAAATCGAAAATGCTACAAAGTGTAACAAATTTGTATACAGTTTCTGGGTGCACACAAAAAGCAAGTCTCTTTAAAAAACTAGATTTACACATTATGTTTCTCATTTGATTAAAAAATGTGAAATGGACAACAAAGTAATGAATGCAAGACTGGAATATATAATATTATAATAGTTATATTATACCTTCATCAACATTTATATAGATTTTAAAGTTATATGGATTCTTTTTTAATTAAAGCAAGAACCATTTTGATTAATTGCAATACTTTACAAATTAAATTATATACAAAATATCTATACCAAGATTCAACGTGTTTTGTAGAAAGAAATACTTACATGCATACAAGAATCTAAAGAGGTGTATGAATTTTTGTCATTGTGAGATTCGTGTGGTGGTATGAAAGAGATGTGACAACAAAGCCCAGCAACACATTATACGTGGTTGATGACAATTCGAGTTATCGTGAATGAAATGGGAAAAGTTCCTGAGTCTGAAATGCATTCATTGTGTCAACGTGTGAATGAGTGGGTGGACGATCTCAAAGTTAAAAAACGGAAATTGAGTAATTTATAGCCATGTTTCATACTATGACTATTTAATGGTGTTTTTTGTATATGCTTCACAATCACAATGATATTCCTCCTATTGAGAACATTTTTTTCATTTTATAAAAAATCAGTCTTTTGTGAAGTTGAGAATTATTGTTAAATGTTATTAGATACACATTTACACGAGATATAGTTTTCCTGGATATACGCGTATATCCAGGTAAACTATATCTCGTGACAACTGTCTTGCACATTTCTTTGTTGTTTTCTTTAACTTTCTTGTGTGGAAAGTCAGAAAACTTGAAATACTAAAAATGCATAATAAATTGCAAACTCCGAAAAAAATGTTTTTTGATGCATAAGAAGTATATGTGTGTTTTTCATGAAAGGCAGCTGGACTGTCCTGATTAAAAATACTTTAAGAAAGTTATAAAATATATGAAACAAATTTGTTTCTATGTATAGATGTGTACTTCCTACGTAGTAAGATTGACCAGAGACGGTTTTTGACAGTTAATACCAGGAACAAAAGTAACGTTGACTGATATATAAAAAGCTAAGTTTTGACAAGATGAAATATGTAAGAGAAAATGCAGAATGAATGACAATGAAGAGTTTAATACATATGTATTGTATAGTTGGAACTACACAATTTGAAAGATTCTTTCTTCGTTCAAATTATAATTTTCAGACGCTTTGTCTAATATACATTTTACGAGTCTGGCTTAACAAATGAGATACAATTTGCTTAGAAAAGTAAGTCAAGACTTTCTTTTTGAATATGTATATTTATGATAATTTTAAAAAGTGCATTTACACAAACTTTGTTAATAATTTTACACTGAACAAAAACGTTTTGCATAAAAATTATTTGTGCGTGCCCCTTGAAGTACCTGATTAAAAATAAATTAATATTTTTTGTATAGATTCATACTGATAACAATTTTTACGGTTTAAAATATTTAAAAAATCACACACAGTATGAATGTTTGAATATGAATCCGGCTTAATAGCATTGGTTTTTGGCGTACACCGAATGCTAATCACTCGCCCTGTCTTGAATGAATTTAATAATGTCAGATTGCCAGATTAGAAATACATTTTTATATAGTAAATCTGCAGTTCAACAAAAAGCCAACACTGCATAGCATATACCTTTACCGTTACTCATAACCTATGTTAACTGACTTATTTCAACATCTGATCAGGATCAAACTAACATTGATATACATAATATGTAATTGTAGACACTTTATCAGGAATGAAAGTATCTCTATTATGATTTACATTAGTCCGACGTATTGTAATCTTCACCACACAGCAAAAATATAATGTTTTGTTAAGTTGTTGTAATTAAAGCGTCAAGTCACTGATATCATGCTGTTATTAATACATAGTATACAAAATGTGAATATCTAAAAGCATTGTAGACAATTTAAATAAAAACATTCATAGTTTACCTAATAAAACCAAACTTTCGTTTTTTGTCTCCTTAGTCCTTATGTGTACTAGCATTTGTGAGAGCATAAAGATGAAACCAATTTTCAGTTTATTTGCACAAACGAGAAGTGAGTTCTGTACAGACTGCGATCATACATGCCAAAAATGAGAGAAAAATACATTTCATAGTGTGAAGTGTGAATTGAATAATTTTATTATTTCACAAAAAATTAAGAAAACCGACAGAGTATTATTCCTTTCATTTATAAAGAATTACACTCAATACTAAGTTACTATTTAGTCTTAAATATTTTCTTGATAAATTGGGTATCGGGAGTTGCTAACTAAAATTCAGAATAAATGCTGGCCGTCCACAAACATTGAAATGAAAAACCTTTAACTATACCTACTAAATACGGTTTATAGAATATTATA
>JAHZNG010000528.1:0-15683 GCA_027744375.1 Orchesellides sinensis
CATCAATACGCATATCCATGCAAGATTCATGATTGTTCAAGGAATGCCTAATACGGTATAACAATTTGCGATATGCCTATAATTTTCATAGTAATTGTTGCTACATGTGTTCAGTTTGCAAAGAAATTCCAAGCGACTCACTCTTAACTTTATAATAAGGGTTTACTTCTTGTCGCTTCATACACATACGTTTTGCGTACTCTAAGCTATTTCTCACAACACGTATCATAATATGTGTATATGTTCTACAATTTTTTCTATGTATGAGTTCCGTACATAAAAAGACAACACAACCCTTTCGTCTTTTGTCCAACACATTCTTATCATCCACACAAGGATTACAATACATCCTCAGCATCACTCTCTGATGACTGAAGATGATGCCCCTGCCATACAAAATGTAATCTCAGGAATGTCTTATCCAATGTTACTTTATTTTGAAGAAATTACATACCTACATACATATATGCAAGCTGTCTTCATTGCATTCTTATTTTATCAAACACTAAGCTATGTATATATGTACCTATGCATATGCATATTATGAAAAAGTTTTTTAGTTGTCTTCCTTTCCGAATCTTTAAAACGTGACCAGACCATAACATGTCTATATGAATACATGTATGTATACGTACTTTGTATGTATGTTTAACTGGTTTTGTATCATTCTTTACCTGTTAGTTCAACAATATCTTCCGTTCCTTCACACTTACTGTCTTGTTGATAGTATGTATGTATATGCATTCAGCATTCTTTTTCCAATGATTTAAAGATAAACACAAGGCTTTATCTCGTTGAATGACTTTAGGATTTTATTGCATCCACACACTCCACACATATAGACACTGTTGCATACTTTAAAGTAGGTACATGCATAAATGTAATGTTATAATGGTCGGGTGTCGGGTTTTAAAAACACGTACCCACACATCATATAGCAAAGTGACAGGTTAAATTTACAAATCAGACAAATGCACGTATAGAAGCCATCACACAAAACTGAAGGAATCTCTTCTGTAAAAGGGAACAACGCTATAAGCAGAACAACAATATAACCAGAAGAAGAGTTTGACCAGCAATAGCATCACACGTATACATTAACATTACACACACAAATACAACAATCCTTCTTCATTTGCTCTCCCATCATCTTAGCCACAATCATATCGGTGAGACAGATGATATTAGTTTGGGAGAGTGGTTTTTGGTGCTACGAGCTACGTTTAAACGAGACCCTTAAGGGTATTTCTGTATCTGATAAAAAACTACAAGGTACACTTGTTGAATGCCCTTTTTTACTATACTTTTAATGTAGAAAGAAAAAAAGTGGGGTTTGTTGTTGTTTTTTAACTTGTGAAGGACGAGATAATAAATTGTTATCCAGAGACGAAATATGGCTTTCTCAGTCCCACCTTCGGGAAACTCTGGAGGACTACCTACTCAGCTTATGACTGAGGAGGAGATTCGACAGTATTTTGTGAGAAATGGAGGGGTTGTCAAAAACACGGATATTGTCAACTACTTCCGACCCTACTTGTCAAATCCTACAATGAAAGGTAATCAAATGGTTTATGATGTATTGTTTGTTTAATTAGTTGAAAATTAGCTTTAGAAGCCAGCTTCTAGTTTATTCTCCAGTTGGTCAGGAGAATTCAGAGGGCATTTTTATGTGTAAAAATACAACACAGACGTACCAATCCAATAACATAAAAGGTCTGTTTTAAGGCATACGTATATTACGTAGCAGAAGAAGAGAGAGTTTTTTATCCAGTTCTGGTCCAAATGCCACAATAGAGATGGGTATGGTATGGTATTCGTGTATTTAGGTATTTTGTGTATGTGAGATTAGCGATGCATGTCTTTCATATGATAAAAAATGAAACGGATATTTGTGGAGGAAAGGGACTGCATCATGTAATGTAGTAAAAAAGTTGGAGGGCAGAATAAAAACAAATCTATCCTATTCCTCATGCATTTCCATGAATCTCAACTTTCAAGAGAACATATTAATCATATTTAGTTTTTAAAACCACGTTAATAAATTGAAAATAGTTAGTGCCTATAAGGGGAAATTGTAATACAAGTTGTACTGTAACTGTGAAAAGCTTAAAAACAGGAAATGCAAATGACAGTTAGTAAATAGATTGTAATGTACGTTAACAGATTGACTGACACAATAGTTCAAATAAAACCTGGAAATAGCGCTGAAAAATGGCATAAAGACACTAATTATGGGGAATTAATTTATTTCAGATGAAGCCAGGATCATTTTTAAGACGTACGTTAACAAACTGGCTAACGTGAAAGCAGAAAATGTAAGTGAATCTCTTATCTTTTAAAGCAACGCATAAATTGCACTGCACATGCCAAATATATATCTAATACAGAAATCGCTTTAGAATTTAATGTGTTCCCATCAACAAAAGCTTAAACGTGTCGTAATTTTTTAATATTATCAAGAAAGTTTGTTTTGTTTGACAATTCTATAAGTCTATAAATGCATGTGTATGAGTTTTTATGCTTATTTTTTGTTTCTGTTTGTTTTCGTTTTTTGTTTACACCACTTCACCTCACCTTCATCTCATCATTGCACTGAATAATCAACATGACTTTACTGTAAACCCCCTAAATGTGTTAATATCTGCATGATTGATATGTATATCGATTGAATCACCATTTTGAAAAAATCTATGCAAAAATTAATGACGCTTCATCAGGGAGAAAAGTTTTTAGTTTTAAAAAGACAATATTTTCCACCGATTGACGGGAATGGAAACAGTAATACAACTGGTCTTCCACCCATAAACAATTCCTACACAACCTCACAATATCCTCAATCTGTGTATGGGCGCACAAAGTATTCTTCCCCACCAGCATCAGGAGCACCAGGTTACAGTCAGCAGTTACAAGTGCCCCCTCCTCAGAATTACAACAGTGGAACAAGCAATCAACCCCATTACGCCCCTCAAATGAATCCATACCCTGGAGGGGGAGGAGGCTATCCTCCTCCTTCCACGAATAACAATCTAAGACGACAGAATTCCCAGTCACAAATATACGGCTCACATTTCTCCTTGAATTCCAATTACGCAGACCCCTACTCATCATCCCAGCAGTATTATCATCAGCAAATGTCGTCAAGGAGGAGGACTAGGGCATGGCCATGGTGGTAGTACATTTAGCCTTGCGAGTCAATATACAACAGCTAGTAGCGCAGGTGTGCCACCATACCATCATCAGCAGCAGGCGTCTCAAATGTTACCACATTACCAACAACAGGTTCCCATGCAAAATACTCAACAGCTTCAGCATCAGCAACAACACCATGTTCAACCTCAGTTGCAGCGCAGTCTAAGCCAGACTCAGCAGTCATACGCGATGCACCATCAGCCAGTGTCACAACAAATGCAACAGTATTCACAACAACCTCTTCTGCCAAAGAACAACTTCAATTACAACAGTAGTAAAGCTCAACAAGGTGAATTCGGATTGCCACCGGAGTACGGCCTTCCTCCACCGGTGCCCTTGGCTAATATTAGTGGGAGTGTTCAGAACTACCAGGCACGACCAACTCATCGACATATAAGTCCCCAGCATAGTGGGAGTACAAGCTCTTTGCATAGAGGGGCACCACAATTGCCTCCTCCGTATAGGGAACCACCTCCACCGGTGGCTACCTTTGGGTCACCCACGTCAGGCCCACCGCCTGTCAAATCTAATAATCTTCATCATCAGCATATGAGACGAAGTTCGTTAAGCTCATCCAGTATGAGTGGTGTTAGTAATGTGCGTTTTAACAGGAGTCCTTCGGTGCCAGGACCGGAAGCTCAGTTAATTTCTGGATCAACACAAAATATCAATAGTGCTCGTTACCCTGAAGCAAATCATGGTCCTGTCAATAATGCTTTTCAATATCAAAGGAGTGTTTCAGGTTGTTATTTGCTTTTATTTTATTTCCTTGTCTTATTTTCACATTGTGTTATGATGAATCGTATTTTATTTTATAATCTGTTATCGTTTGCATTTTTAACGTTATGGATTGTCATTGTCGCATCTTACGCATTGTTTCACACAAATTGCCATTTGAGTTTTACGGTTTCAAACAATGGAGATTGATGACGCTTTCATTGTTGCGTTTGTATTGCTTGTTAACTTGATAACTAGATTTCCTGTGTACCAGTCATTTTTCTTTGTTGCCCTTGCTCAATTCTTGATTCCAGGAAACCTGACAAAGCCTTTAATTCAGCGTTTTCCCCATTTTCCATTATTGCGTGAAACTTGCTTATTTAGTTTAGTACTTTTGTATCATTATCATGAGAGGTTAATGGACGGCCAATAAGGCAGTTGATTATTTGCCCTTTTTACAAGGAATCATGAACCTTATGTAAAATTTGTGAGCATGTAGTTTTTCTGCACATTCTTTAAGATTGAGAACACACATCTTACAACTTAAGCAACAACAGGATTTAGGAGGGGCTATTTATTACATGTATCGCACCGTAATGGCATTCAATGACTTGAACCTCAATCTTGTCTTTTAGGCACGCAGATAAATGCATTGGCCACACTAAGTTTGTGTATTTTAGTTACTTTTATAGCTGTAAAGTGTAAACTGAAGAGTCACGAGTGGAATTTTTCTTTATTGTATGCACACTTATAAAATACTTCACAAAGTTTTGGTTGTCGAAGTGAAGAAGAAGATGCGGGTCTGCATTTTAATGCAAATCAAAATGAACTGAACAAAGGTGGTGGTATATGGGACGATGATGGGCTTAGAATCAAAATGGATGGGGAGCAAAAAGGGCATCAAATCGAGTCTTGTAGGCAACATGACACAGTAAATTTGCGTCGTGAGAATGATAATGAGCTGGTGAATTTGCAAATCTTGTGCTCAATCTTCTTTAGCATGCACATTACCTTTAAACCTGTGTTGCATGATGATCTTTTTTTAGTTCATGCTTTAATTTGATTTTGATAGGATTATGGTGAAACAAAAATGAACCTTTCTTTTAGGCATGTATCTTTGTTTTCACGTTCATATTATACATGTACATGTTTTCTTATCGTGGCAGTAATAAATCTTAGGTAATCATGATGGTGGGCAACTTTTATATAGAAAATAGTAAGCGCATTTTTCTTCTTGTTAAAATTGACTGAATTTTACAATAAGGTATTGGTAGTTTTTGATTACTTCTGTAAACTAATAGTTGCCAGTTAATCCTCAGGTATTTACAATTAAAATGAGTGTCAACTCTTGACCCTAGACTCTAGACCAATTCAAATTTTAGATAATTTGTCAATGTTGTTTATTCCATGTATGCAGTAGGCTATCAGTAATTATTGAAGCAAAAAATGTATTTTATGCTTTGTAAGCAGTTTTTTATGTCTTCTTGATCGTTTTGTAGACATTATTAGTTCTTCGCTAAATGAAGACGTTTAACTGTCTGATGCAATTTTTAGAGCATAGTTGCGAAGAAGTATTCGTCATGCAGATCTTGTTTGCAAACAAGCAGTTTACAAGCATGCGTGCATTTATGCAGGTATGTTATGAATGTGTAATGTAAGTAGTAGACAGCCATCGTAAGTGGTCTTTGGAATCATGGAATTACGTGATTGCTAATAATATCCTAAAAATAATACTAAACAATTCAATATGCAGTTTAACACACGAAAAATCAAGAAGAAATCTGTACATCGTTCATGACGATGATTATGATTAGAGGCTTAAAATGGCTCACAAATCGTTTTTGCTTTATATAGGTAATATATGGATATTATGGGTATGGATGAATACGTAGTATTTTTATAAAGAATTGTGGTACAATGCAGGCACAGGATTTGTGGTGGCCGTGGTGGCTGTTTAGTCATTCATTGAAGATACGGAGATAACTATGACAGCATCAATTTTGTGTGTGCATATGGTATGTAGATATGCATATAGAACTTTTATAAGTATGGATCCTTCATCCGTGTACATAACGCTTTTTTACAACTCTCTGATGAGTATACAAAGATCTAGGAACTGGGATGTTATGCTCACTGATGATGTTTGACTTATGTATTATGATAACCTTCAGTGTATCGTCATTCATTCATTATTCATGTGGAAAATCGGAGCAAAATAACTCTTTAACTTCACTTGAAGCCCACAGCACACTTATCGTACATATTGTTAGCCTGCATGACATTTTCACAACTTTTCACATATTATTATTTATATTAAGTATATTAATGTCACAAGCGTAAAAATTAGCACAGCATGAAAATAAGTTTCACTCAACATAACCTGTTATAATTGAGACAAAACCAGTATTTAATTGTTGAATATTTACTTTCATAAATTTTCAAACAGTAAGTGGTCTACCTGGAGCTGTACAAGGCATTCCAGCATCAGTCCAGCAGCCAGAGCAACACCAGCAAATATATTTGCATACCACGGGTAGTGACTTTCCTTTAAACCAATTAAACTCTGGAGCTCCGCCACCTCCAGTTCCACCACGAGTTAAGCGTGGCGTAGAGAGATCCCCAAGCGCAGTCAGTGGAACTGCATCTTCCGGTCACAAAACTACTCAGCAGTCATCTAATGCTGCAGGGTTTGGTGGAAATAGACGAATCAATAGAAATAACATGGAGGCATTAACAAACGGAAGCAGTAATTCTGCAACGAGCCGTGTAAACGGAGGTAATGTAAAAAAATGTCAGCTATTATTATTACAAATTGGAGAAGACATGCGATGGCAATGATCAGGCGAAACCGCAAAATGGTAAAAATTCCAGCTGCTGGAAAACATTTGTGCTTAGAAGAATGCAATATCTGTTCGCAGTTCACAACAAATTATCTAAACTATACATGTACCCCTTTCGTTATGTTAAAAATAAGTTTTTCCTGCTCATGCCTGACACTGACACTCCATTCGCTAATGTGATGATTACATATAATTTTGCATTTTGTAATGTGTTACTCACTGTCAAGCAGGAGTGGAGAATGATCACGAAAAGGAGAACATTAATCTTGTAAATGGGACCAACGGCAATTCTGAGGACAGCAGTTGTGGAAGTAGTGATGGTCCCAATGATAACAATAATATGCATAATGGGGACTCCGAACCAGAGCAGAAGATCAGTGTGAAAGAGCGTCTGCAAAAGTTTAATCGTATTGCTTCAGAAAGTGAGCTGGCTGCTAGTAAGATGCCATACAATAGGAATAAAAAAGAGATCGCGTCAAAGGTAGTAATAAAAGTTTTGACAGTCACAACAAATATTTGATATGTTAATTAAGTTCCATATGAAAACGTTTATTGAATTGTTTTTCTATTGTAGCATGAATCCGTAGACTTTGATACAGCATCGCTCTCGTCGGTAAGCTGGAAAGTTTTAATACTAATGGTTTTGTATAAATACTTTAATCAGGGATAGGAATTATGCGGTTGTTGTTTAGTAGTTTGGAAATTAAAAGTTTTTGTAGAAACGCCGGTGTACCTGTTAATAGCATTGTCAACATTATAATTATGATTGGGATTTTATATAATGTTTGCCATAACCCAAAGTACATCTTTGGATATTTCGCGAACGGGGTCGTTAACAATGATTTTTGTGTTCTTGAATTTGTTAGATATGTCCCATACTAACTATAAAGTAATGCTTTTGTGGTGTGTGTGTATGCACTTATTATTTTGTTAAATGGGCTTGGTTTGTTTTGTTTCTTTTGCTTTTTTGGTCTGGTGATGGTTGTTGGTTTGGTTCATGGGTTATCAAATTTTCCATGAAATACAGTACGGATATGGATATGGCTTTTCTCATACACAGCTAGAGCCACGAGCTAAAGAATGGATGTTGAAATCAGCCCAATGTGATTATCACACCTTGAATAAAATGGCTCAAGAAAATCCGGGTCTAGTCAGAAGACGGGATATGAATGTAAGTTCTTTACAAGTTCCATAACCAATCTGTGCTGAAAAAGATGATATTATATTGTGCATGTTCAGTTGTTCTAATTTAAACATAATGTTTTCTTTTTTATCTTCCACAATCGGAAACATTAAAAATCTACAGGGCGTAAGTACAGAATTTCTTAAAAATATACTATTTCGTCAAAGTATCGAATTTGTGAAATGATGAAAGTATGATAACAATATTTATTCTATTTTTTCTCGGTGCTCCCAAACAACTTGCGGGGACACAGTATGTAAGTGTAAAACAAGATTTTGTATGGCTGTTGATTATTGATATAATTTAAGTTTGGCAAATGATGAGAAATATTCATTGTCTTTGTTTAAATTTCAGACTTGTTTACATTGGGCAGCCAAGAAAGGTCATGTAGAGCTTGTTAAGTTATTAGCTGGAACATTCCAATGTGATGTAAACGCCAAATCAAACGGAGGCTACACTCCTTTACACATGGCAGCACAGTTTTCAAGACAGGAAGTATATGATTTACTAGTGAAAGCCTACAGTAAGTTCCCTTTTGTAAGCAACGTAATCACTCACTCTGTGGTGGTGTTTAGTAAAACTGTTTTTGATATTATAATAGATGCCGACGTAAATATTAGAGACCATAGCGGAAAGAAGCCAATGCAGTATTTGGTTAGGCAAGATACTGCCGTATCAATGGACACGTTCAAAAGTGAGTCACTTTTAAGTCCTGCTCCTTCTTCAGTGCCTGGCACTCGCATTCGTCGCCACTTTTCCACCGCTTCAAGTAATTACCAACATAACTTTCGAAGGAGTTCTAGCTCCATACCCCTGGAGTTTGTCTCTTTACCTACATGCAATTCTAACTCTGCTTCAAGTACACCTAACATTCCTTTGACCCCAGGTATTTCCCGCACCACTTCTTCTGCTTCTTCCATATCTGCTTCTAGAAAATCTGTGCAGTTGCTCTCAATTTCCCCATTACGTAAACAACGCAGCCCTTCATTTAATATTTCAAGACACAGTATGTTTATATTTCCTGAATCGAAGAAACTAAGTAATGATGAATTTGATGGCAGTAGCAAGTCGAGTAAGGAAGTTAGTTCTAAACCAGTAAATGTAAAAGATGGAAATGTTGCCGAAAAACCATCCAGCTTTCTAGGTGTAGGTACAGCCAGAAGGAGTTTTAGACAAGGTATGAAATACTTGATGAGTAATGGTACCCCAAAAAAGAACAAAGTTCGCTCAAACAGTAGTGCCAATATAAAAGAAGAGGACAGAGAACAGTGAACAAATTCTCCTGTCTATTCAGTACGATTAGGCAATTTATACATATAACACTTTCCTCCGTAACGAACTACTGTGATACTATCGTTAAGTACAAACTAGATATTAGATTTCGAAAATGCGAATATTTTTACAGAAATTATGCCAAATATAAAGAGATTTTTTCATCTTATAAGGCTTTCCCTCTACACGCATTTATCTTTCACTTTTGCTTTTACTTAACTTTCACTAACTGCACGTACAACTGTTGATTCCTACTTAAAATGCATGTTGCTTGTTTTTATTTCGTATGCTAATCAAAATCTAAATTACCATTTTATTACTAACACAATTTATGTGCTGAAATAATAAAGTAACGTTTTGCATGAAAATTCTTTAAAATTAAAACTGCATGCTCCTAATGTTTTAATTATTTATACATTTTTTGCACGCGTTTTTTGCACGAATTTCTTTCTAAAAATTTTTGCATGCTCTTTGCAATCGCACACGTTGCTCTTTTGCAATCTTATGGATCGCCTGGTTTGGCTGGACGCAATTAAAGTGGTATGCCGGTCTTTCTCATAATTAATGCAAACAGCAAGCATGCAATTAAATGTTATTTACTTGAATTGCAACAGAACATAAAGTGGTACTCATAATTTTTTGCTATTAATTTGTTGGTATTTACGAAAGCATATAAATATTTTTGAGCTTTTCACCACATCTTTCGTACGCTGCTGACTATATAAAAATATTGCTGTAGACTCTAAGTACCCGAGAATCTGGGATCTCCATCGGGTGCCGGTGTAAAAATAAATCATACATGATGGTGGTGGTGCAGGAAAAGTACATTTCCCCCTTTCTGGTAAGGGACACACACTACATTAAGAAAAGTTGGCTTTAAAAAATGCTTCCATGCAATGCAATCACACAGCATTTCACGCAAACGTCAAATTTAGTTTTGAGAGGTACCTGTTTGGAAGCATCTTTTATGGAGGTGAGGTTATTAAAATGCGTTGTCTGGATGTATAGAAATCAAAGAGAAGCGGAGAAGTACGGAGATGCAACGAGACAGAGACTCTAGTTTCTTAAGAATTGGTTCACTAAATGTTAAAGTCAAGAGTACGAGAGAAGCGTTCGGGTATCTTTTAGGAAAATCTTCCTCTTCATCGGGAATTGAAAGAATGTTACATAAAAACTGGGGCTCTGCCGACAACCTACCAGAGTCTGAAGTGGTACGGAGTTTGTAAAAATGGATTTGATTACATGGAGAGTTTTCGCATTGAAATTTCATAATTTGAACTTAATTGTCATTTACAGGCTGGAGAAAAGGATAAGCAAATGATGCCTCCCCCTAATTCCCTCCCTAATATTAATGCAACCAAGAAGAAGAAAACACGGAGAGCTAATGAAGGGTCACCACCTATAAAAGAAAACAGCTCTGATTCCGACTCAGCCTGTGGTTTTGGATCAGACTGGCATAGTCCATAGGAAAGGGACAAGATATAGTTCAAATATAACGTTTAGTGTACTAGAAATTAAGAAATTATAATACTCAAGACTATTTGCGTGAGAGTCTACACTAGAAATGATTTATTGCAATGTTTATGGACTGCACCACCACCTTTTATGTACTTGTATGGAACCCAACGATTCGAATCGGTAGGAAATATAAGGGTTCCTATGTCTGCAGAGGAAGTACTGTTGTAATAGCTATAAAATTCTGTACGTACCTGTGATGCTAAGATTTTAGTTTCAATTGAAAAATAAAGAATTTTATTTATATCGAACACGTTAAAGTGAGTAGCCAATTACTGCGGTTATTAGGGATAAAAAGGGCATTTAATGATTACAACTATTTACTATTCACTAACTGAAGACCTTTTCTTTTTCTTCTTCTTTTTCTTCTCAGATATGGCTTCATCAACAGGTATTTCCGTTTGCAATTCATCCGTCTCGTTTTCTACACTCCATAAATTACGGACGTGGCTATTGTCATCATTTGTTCCATAGCTGTCATCTGTATCGCGTTTATGCTTCTTAGACTTCTTTTTCTTTTTACTGGGCGTAGTAAAAGGAATATCTTCTAACTGATGCTCAGAGCTTTCCATATCATTGTCTAACATTGTCTCATTCACAGACTCCTCTAAAGTCACCGAAAGTTTCCTCTTTCTTTTCGATTTTATATCACTTCCAGTGAGGGGCATACTCCTGGCACGCACAATCGGACCCTTTCTTCTATGCTGGAACGAGGTGACTTCAAAGTGTAGTTCATCTCCGGCAGTCCACGTTGCCAACTACAAAATTTAGTTCAATATATACTTAACTTATCTTACATAAATTATAAATACAAACCGACGATTAAGTAATTGCATTAAAAATATTACTTCTGATTCACTCCGAGGAAAAACGGTGGCGGCGAAGACATCGAATACAATACAAATGGCAGCCTTTGCACCAATTTTCTTAATTTCTCCTGCGTTAAAAAAATCCAATTAAATTAGATCAACCCAATTTACAATAATTCTAGTCATCACACGACAAAACAAATAAAAATTTTACTGCGTTATTCTAAATAAATTACCTTTCAGCCTCTGCCCAACTTCCGGAGTATACAAATAAAACGTTGCGCTAACATCAATATGCAGCCACCTGTGGTCCTCATTCAGACTTGCAGATTTCTCATAATTTCTTAGATTCTCCACAAAAACCACGTAAGCCTGCAACCTGCAAACAATCAACAATAATTAGAATTAGAACTAACACAACATTTACAATAACATTTTCTGTCAACTATAATAAAATCCCGTATAAGAATTGTATAGAGTTCTACCTAAAAAGCACTTACTTGCTGTTCCATCTTCCTAAAAACGAACTATTAATTTCCTCCAAGACACCCTTGCCAGGGTCATACATCCAGCATGGCTGAATAGCCAAGTGCTCCTTGTGGTTATCTATTTTAGTCAGCAGTCCCACTGAAACAAGCTCATCCACATCTGCCTTACTAAACTCTCTCTCTGCTGCTGTCAAAGCATCCGGAAGATTCCCAGAGTACATCATGCTTTTAACTTAATTGTTCAATAAGCGCTCCAATCACCACAGATCTGTCAACTAACTTTGTAATAATTATACTTTTAAAACGTATACACAACAAAAGTAGATAGCTAAATCGTATTGACAATAAAAGAACGCATCTTCTATTATAAACTAATTTAATTTATAAAAACACACAATGATTTATTTTCAAGAAGCTACTTTCACATTTCACAAGCTCTTAACAAAATTTTTAATTGGCATTAGCACTAACTAATTTTAGATTAGATACTATACAACATACAAAGAATAAGTTTTATCGATAAAACAATAATTTAACTGTTTTGATTTTCACTTGACATCGAATTTCTATGATAAGATCTGTTTCCCAACCCCACTATTTATGTTTTCCCTTCCACATGAGCTATGGGTAAATATGATGAATAATTACTGAATTGATGATATACACACATTCATGCACATGTATGCAAAAGGAAGGTGAAAGCATGATAGAGGGGATTTGCGCCTGTTGTGGCTTGCCACGATGGGGTATTGTGTCTCACGTCAACAACATCGCATAATTAGGTCTTCTTTCCGCAGCTCCACGTTCAGGTAGACGACGACGGAGCGAATAAGGAGACTTAGTCGCTTCTTTTCGAGCTGGTTTGGGACTCCCATCCCTATCGCTGGGCTTCTGAAGCGTTGGATCACAATTCAAAAGCGCAGGACGGGACCTCTTCCGTTTGCGACGAGATGCCACAGCTGCCTCCTCCTCAGGAACTTCCTCCGCTACAGCTTGTGCCTCATCCTCATGAACCTCCTCCAACGCCACAGCTTGTGCCTCATCCTCATGAATCCCCTCCAACGCCCCAGCTTGTGCCTCATCCTCATGAACCCCAACCAACGCCACAGCTTGTGTCTCATCCTCATGAACCCCCACCAACGCCACAGCTTGTGTCTCATCCTCATGAACCTCCTCCAACGCCACAGCTTGTGCCTCATCCTCATGAACCCCCTCCAACGTCACAGCTTGTGCCTCATCCTCATGAACCCCCTCCAACGTCACAGCTTGTGCCTCCTCTTATCCAACGCCACAGCTTGTGCCTCATCCTCATGAACCTCCTCCAACGCCACAGCTTGTGCCTCATCCTCATGAACCTCCTCCAACGCCACAGCTTGTGCCTCATCCCCATGAACCCCCTCCAACGCCACAGCTTGTGCCTCATCCTCATGAACCCCCTCCAACGTCACAGCTTGTGCCTCCTCTTCCTTACGTCCGTCTGTAGAGTCTGCGTCTGCAGATTTCCTTGCCACACTTCTTATGGAACCCCAAAAGTAAACAAGAAAACTAACACAAGCTAGTATTACCACCATTACCATAATTCCAATAATGACCATCAGCAAGAACCGGATGTCTATTAAAAGGAATACTTCAAAGCGTTGGAGTTGTTGTGGACAGCCAGGGCTGCCATATTCCGCTATCTAAAAATTAAATGCTTTTAAAGAAATTTTAAAAAGCAGATACCACAAGCATGCAACATAACCTATTTAACTCATCTTACATCCTTCATTTTATACCGGATACGTTGATTTAGGTTATGCACACCACCAGTGTGAAACTTAAGTTGAAGATTGTATGACAGGATCAGGACAGGAATGATGGAAAGTAAGCACACGTTTTAAATATTGGAATTCTATAATAAGTTCCAAATGTGTCATTATAAATCCTGTGTTTTCAAACAAGCTAACCTGAAACCTCAGCAACAAACGTATTCTGCGTGCTAAGCGTGTTAGGTCATGTCATGTGTTCGAGAGACTTGTCTGACTTTACAGCACCTACTCCTACTGTCCTACTTACTTCAACAACCTTACTTTCCAAGCCAGTTTGGGTAGAGGTAGTTCATGTATCATTGGACACGTAAAACCCAGTTCCAAGTCAGTTAATTTTCACCACATTCGATTCGTATCTTTCTCTTTTTCAATCATCTATAAATCATTTTGCATAGACCCCAGTAGCAAAGAAAGCGTTGAATTGAATCCATTGAATTGTATACATATGCATAAAACATAGCATTTTTGTACTGTTACTGTTTCACTTTATCCCATGTTTTGTTCACCAATTGAATCCTGAATGTACACATGTTTTTCTTTCACTCCGGTACATATTATGTACTACTCAAAACGGATAAATCAATTTTCTTCAACTAAATTCCAGAAAAAGGTTGAAAGTATATATAACTAAAAAAAAGAACACAATTTAAGTTGCCATTTATAAAGTGAACTTATAAAATCCTTATCCAGTCTAAGCAGTTTATTCTTTTGAAATTCCTTTTTGTGCAAAGATGAAAGGATTGTTGACTGCTCTCCAAATCTCAGCTAGTGGGTCGTTGCGAGGAATTAGAAAATGGACTGACCTCCTCATCCAGTTTCCCAAAGGTTAGGGTTTCTGTAAATTTGTATTACTTACAATAATTTATTATAGCAATTAATTATTTTAATATAACGTTTGTTTGTTTTTGCATAAGGTTTTCCTTTTCCTCCAGGATTGGCTGTGGCTGGTATACCACCCCCTGCCTTTCCTTTACCCTCGGTCACCACCCAGAAAGAATTTGACGACAAAAAATCAGAGGGATTTGTATGGGGAGTGCCGAAGCGTCGTCGATCTGCAGAGAAGCGTCTTACACGAAGGTTTGGAGCGAAGGAATGGGTGTGGAAGATGCTGGTGCCCAAGTATAATTTGCTGGTTTGTGATAACTGTGGTCATCATTATGAAGCAAAGCATTTATGTCGTAAGTGTTTTTAAATTTGCTAGAAATTATCGAAATGTGTGGTCTGGTCTGTTTAAAATTCGTGTGTGTCTTGATTTGTTCTTCTGTAGGAAATTGCTATGAGAAAACTGTTGCAGAGACTAAGTTAATTCGTGAAACCGTCGAGGCAAAGCTGGGACATTCACCGGACGATAAGGACGTAATTGTTCTATATGAATCTGATAAATCTAGAGGTTTAGAACCTTCTAGAATGAACAGCCTAAACAAGCTTATTGTTGAGCTACCCAAACAACGCCCAACATTTTTTAGCCCTAACTTGATGCAAAAAACTACAGCTGGTGTGAACACAAAATCAAAAGATGTTGTTGAGACAGGTCCAGTACCAGTTGTTCACAAAACGACATCTGATCAGTAATTTATTTTTATAGTATGGTGATTAGTTTCGTATCAATAATATATCAATTTATGTACTGGAAGTAACAAGGTTAGATATGCTGATCATTTGTATTTGAAATAGGTATTTATTAAAAATCTTAAACTATTATAGGATTGATAATATTCATAGTGAAAAGCAAAAATTGCAATATTAAATATATTAAAAATTTAATGAACGCCAAATATCAACGTAATAATGTTTTACCTTCGAAAATATCAGTCATTTCACAAAGTTTAGAAAATGTCGCGCCTTTGCACCATTCATGAACT
>JAHZNG010000529.1:0-11930 GCA_027744375.1 Orchesellides sinensis
GAAATGGATTTGCTAAAGCGATCGGACCAATGTAAGCAGAATACTTTTGTATGAATTAAAATAATAACTATCCCACGATACCATTTGGACTGCTTGGAAAGGTCATCTTTAAGAATGCAAGAAATTGCAAGGCCGATTTCCAACTCCTCAAACTCTGGTTTATCCAGCTCGCCAACTTCAATCCCCAATATTTTTTCCATTGCCATCAACTCTTTCAGTTTGTACTCCATTTGAAGAAACAAACAGTCCGGCCCGTCGTAAAAGCTGATTCTCAGCGTGGCTACCCGCCGCTGGCAAAACACCGGAAAATAACCGTCTTTGGCTAATAAAAAAGAATATAAAGTAATTGGTTAGTCTAAATATCAATATTGCATACTTGATTAAGAAATAAGTAGTTATTTTATTTACTTACACCTATATCCAAGAGGATCATTTTCGTCCAACCAAAAAAATTCATCTTGTTGTTGTACATTTTTCTTCACTGATGAACTATGGTTTTCATTGGCTTCATCATGTTCGCCCAATTCTTCCGTGCTGTATACAAAATGCGGCAGCTTGGTGGATAAGTAGAACATTGACTTGCAAGTTGCCCTATAACGTTAAAAAATAGATCAAAAATATTTCTCATAAAAAAGTAATTATTTTAATTCATACAAAAGTATTCTGCTTACATTGGTCCGATCGCTTTAGCAAATCCATTTCGGACCATTTGCCAATTGACAGAGTCAACATATTGTATCTTTTCAGTTCTCTCAAACTCAAACAGTGCCATGCCCATGTCAAGCATCCAGTCTGGAGCCATTCGAAAAACGGATTTCTTGGACCAACTCATAAAAACGCCTTCCCAATATTTCCCTTCCAACAAGTCTTTCACAAACTTTGTAGCCGCAGCAGGCCAATAGTAGCTTCCATCCAAAGGCACTACGTCACGCAGGTGGCATCGAAAAATTGGCATGACATGTCGAGTAAACTTTTTTTTCAAGGGTTCGAAGTCCGTTCCTCGGGACAATTTCAAACTGCGCTTTGTCGATATAATATACTAACACCAGATCAGCTTTTTCTTCAAACGCCATCGCTCGTACTCTCCGCCAATCACCAGTGCGCTTATCACGGAGCGCGTAACATTTGTAAGGCTCCAATACCACGTTGTACTAAAATTTAAAAAGTGAGATTGTTCCAAAAAATCAATCCAAATCAAAAATTGCTTTGTACTATTAATAAGTAACTTTCAGTACCTTCGCCGTATAAGATTCTGCTTTGTTATAAAATTCTTGCATTTCCTTGAACTGATCGGAATCCCAAACAAATGGTGCCAAGCCCTCCTTATGCTCCATTAAATAAAATTCAAATGGAGACAACACTCGGACCGCTACATATACACCAGGGCTTTTTATGGGTTTGGGATTCCTGGCCTCCTCTACAGTAGTACCTGTCACTGTGATTTCCTGTACCTGTGATTTTTAAATTAGGAATTTCTTAAACGTTACATACGGTATTACATACCTATGCAAATACAAATACAAATATTATTGTAATTTGTTGCTTACAACATTTTCAATGGGGCCGGGACTTTCTGCAGAGGATTCTGACGATGGACTCCCGCCGAAGGCTCCTGACGATGGACTCTCGGCGAATGTTCCTGAAAATAAAAAAATACAGTAATTAGTTACAACTATCTTCAAAAAATATAGGAACATATAAACTCTTAGAAGCAACTTGCTCCTAAAGCCAAAAAATAATAATTACAAAAGCGAGTTTACCTTGGGATCTTCCAGACATAGTTTTTCCAGTTATCCTTATCCAATTTGAATCCATTGAGAAACTTCACATAAAAATATTCCAATTTCAATTAACAACTATTACAACAACTAATTTAACTCCTATTCTTACTTTGCAACACAAGTAAATTTTTCTGTTCATTTTACTATAATAGAAAAATTTCTGGCTTTCAATTCGCATCGCGTCGTGTCGTAATTTTGAATGATAAGACGCATCATACTTATGTCCACTCCTTACATATCGCATCGGCAGAAGAAACGTTGCATATACCTACTTTACAACAACTACCCACAAACGTTTTAATTATGTATGTAACTGACTTGTAGGTTGAATGCTACATAGCGCATGCACACGTCATGACCTTAAAACCGGAAGCAAAGTACGACTCTATATCCACCTTACTTTAAATATGCTTATAACATTAGTAACATACATAATACACAACGCAAGTGCATATCATGTTTAAAAGTCTACGAAAAAATGTCTGGGTTATCAAATCAGATTACAACCCACAGCATTCCTATTTTTTGCAAGGGATAACTTTCGTTACGAAATCCTTACACACAGAATGAGAAAGTTAGGCATTGCTAATGCTAACTACTGTATCCAACAACTTTTTAGTCTTCCTTATCTCTTTCGACACTGATGATACTGTGAGAGCTGGTAAAAGTTGCAAACTTCTCTCTCTCAAAATTTTTACCCATTTCCGCAATTGAAGGAGGTATGTAACATACGCCTTCTGGCGTATTATGCAATGGATATGTATAATGTATACTATTTGCAAACTTTTTGAAAACCGGCAATTCTGGTTACTACACTCGAAAATCTAGTCTTAAACCTTGAGTTTTTATTAAAGCGGACAGCATGTAAAATTGCTGTGAAGGGTCTTCCGTTTTGTGTGGGAAAATAAAAGTTAGAACAGGAATGAGCTCAAATGACCGAAAAAGTGGAGGATCTTTACCTATAGAAGAAAATAAGATACATGTCCGGTTCTCATGCATGCCAAAACTTTTTTCCATCTTTGTAGAAAAGAAGCCAGGTTTGTTTTCTAAAAGTAACTACGAAGAGGTCAAAAGTGTGCGAAAGGCTTAAAATTTGCAAATGCTGAAAAAACCCAATCCAATTCCAGGGAAAAATTGAAAGAATTACTGTAGAGGAAAGAAACTTTCCTATTTTGCTTCTTCATGACCACTTGCTCTTTTTTACAGTATTTGTTTGCCATTGCAATACATGATCGGAATCGCCGACATTTCAATCCCGACTTGAATGGACCCTTAGAAATTCTTGGGGATGTTTGAATGAATGTATTTTCTATAGAAAAGCAAGCTGCTGACAAGAAAGAACATTTTTCTTTAAAAAACTTCTACAGCTTCGCCAGTGCTTCCCAGAGGTAAGTGAAAGTTTAAGTAAAAAAACAACTGTCATGTGATGTAAACGTAGGTATGTCTTTTTTATATTTACACATATGTAAATGTATACGTTTTACATATATAGTGTAGCCTGTTTGGCTGCAATTGAATATCAGGAAAAGTACATATAAAAACTAACTAAACTGACTCTCGCCTATGTCTAGTTTGGCAACTTCCAAAAGAAGGTCCTCTATACCCACACATCCGGTCATCCCGTTTTATATAAAAGATGACCAATCGGGAAAAGAATTTTTAAGAAAATTCTAGTCTAACGGATTACGCTTGATTTAACTCGGTTTTGGGTTCCCCCTCATCTTCAACCTTCTTTTGCTGCTTGGTGGACTCAAGAAGCTCCAAATAATGCTATTGTACATATGTGTGCTGGTCTTACTTATTCTTATGTGGTTCAAATGTGCCCCTTCTTCACTGACTTCTCTTCTTGTGCAAACACCAACATTTTTATTGGCATTATTATTATTATCTTCTCCCTTTTTGCTTACTTTTCCCTTTTCACCTTCTCCTTTCTCATTGTAACACACGCAACACTTACTTTTACTTTATGCTCATATGTAATACACCCAAATCAGCTCTATACTTTATCGGTCCCGGACCCACTAGATAATATTAGTTTATCTTGAATCTTGAGAGCTTACTCTATTTTGAGCTTTTTACGCTTGTCGGGTAGAATTTTATTCAGAAGGAGTGAAACATGACAGGAGGGATATATTCACAATATACCAATAGTTTGTCTTAAGCTATACGGATATCGTATATTCTATAAGACAGATCACAAAAATAAAGGTCCGACGCTTCCTCCTTTTCTCGTCATTTTCCCCCAGAATGTAAGAAAAATTTGGTATTCATTGCACGATACAACTGGGATAGAGTGCGTTATTAGAATCAGAGGGAAAGCTTTCCATTCATCCATACTGACTTGGCTTTGGCTACATTCTCAACAAGACAAAACCTTTAAAGAAGTTGAATAAAAAAAATCATTCTTCCAATGTTTGTCTTCAGGAGAACAAGTATTAAGGCAAGCAAGCACCATCATCATGATTATAGTCATCACTATCATCATATGCATACCTCTTCAGCATTCCTTGTATGTATCTATCCACCACAATGTGAGCAATGAAGAAAGAAAAAGAAATGAAAGAAGAAAGTTTACAATAAGAGCAATATTATCAAACTCCAAGGGGCGAAAATGTTTTCTTCTTCCTCCAGATTTTTCATTCATTTGATCTATTTGACTATTGAGACTCTTATATATCCTGGTGCCCCATCCCTTGCATACTTGGTTGGCCAATGAGGAGGATCATCACCATCCTTAGGTTGATGACTATGGGAACATGATCGGCGTACTTACCATTAGAATCTCAGACTTTTCATCAGATTTGAGGAGAAAAACAAGAGAGAAAATACGCTTTCCATACCATACACAATCTGAGATGAGAGAGGATAAATGAATGGATCAGTGCAAGGATAAGGACGAGCATACAAAGACATATTGCCATTGTGTCTGCTCCTTTTGGTGTGAAAAATAGAGGAGTGAGGGGTTGTTGAAAACAACACTGTAGAAAATGATATATATCGGGTTCATTGTGAGAATGAAATGAATTGCCCGTTCGTGATTCTCGTTAGTAGAAGCTTGTCTTCCGTGAAAAAATAAATAAATATTTTACGCATCCCATATTTCCATTTCCAATACCAATTTGATTCCTCCACACACAGATTTTCTTCTTCTGAACAATACTATGGTTTGCTTCAGCTAACTAACTAAAATTGGTCTGTGCACAAAAACAAGTGTGAGTTACATCATGTGACAGACGGTGTTTTGTAAAAGTCTGTAGGTACATGTCATGTTTTCTTCTCTCTCTTCACACAAACGTTCAACATTTTGTTATGAAATGGTGAGGGGGTGTGTGGTTTTGGTATGGACATTATGGCAGTATTATTGAAGAGGTTTTTAGTTCAAACAAGGAAATGCTACAGAAGGATTTAAAAATTTGTAGATTTTAGATATGTATTTGTTTCTGTCACACTATGTTTAAGCTGGTGATGGAAGGAGTAGAGAAAGCTTGTGAGTCACTTGCATAATTTGCTTAACATTTTAGAGTTCACAGGCGACAGCAGCTAGTTAGTCAATCCCTGTACCACCGTTTCTCCTCTGCCTTTCGCTGTTTCTTGTTTTCAATCTCTCTCACTCTTACTCTTATCCCAGTCACTCGCCCTCTTTCAAAATTCAGCCTGAGAGATTGATATGCATGCATGCACGCATGCCTTCATAAAGTTTCCAGCTTGTTACCTACTAACTAACCGGAGGACTTGTGATGCTGTGCTGATGTCATGTAATGCACTACATATCATATGAAAACATTTTGAATGGAGGTACTGAGTACTGGTGTATGTGGAGACTTCTTTAATGTTAGGCATAAACTACATGGTGTGTGCCTTGCTGTTTTACTTTGTCCACATTTGCATAACATGCACCGTAGCCCTCCTCGTATGTTATTGACAATAAACTAGAGTAGCACGAGACGCCACACCACAAGCCACGAGTATACTATAAATGGAACAGAATTTCTAACAAATCCACATGATACGATGCATTTATAATTTCCATTCGTTTTCTCCAATTCCACTTGTCTTGATGAAAATGAGGAGAAGGAAATGGTTGAAAATTTGAGGGGAAACAGATGACGACAAAGGACGGTGAGAGAGAGACTGAATGACAACATGCATGGCGACAGATTTGGGTGGGTGGTTTTCAACATGGGGATTTATACGACATGACATAATCTGGGGAAATTAATCTTGGCTTTAATTCCCACCTCATGCTATGCAATCAATAAATGCAACAATAAATGTAATTTGAATGAGTGAAAATGCTACAGTAAGACCGTTTAACTGTGTAGTCATCATAAAGAACAAAAATCTTATTACATACATAGGTCCTTGCATAATTACATACATTTTCGTTATCTTACATGTGCCTTTTGGCAAACTAAAAAAATGAGTTAAACTGCTTTTTGTACACATATATTTAAAACGCATAAATTATGATGAGAACCTACTTTACGTGCATGGTTTTACAAGAGGTACAAACTAGCATACTATTACTTTGAAGTGCTTACAACTTCTTACGAGTATTTACGTGTCCTTTAGTATATATCCGCCGGCTTTTGTAGTATTTTGTGTAAGCTGTGGTGGAGTTACAGATCTTTTTTATAAATTCAGATCAGATGCTGCTCCTAAAACCCACCAAGAATGAACTGACCAGACAAGGTGAGCAACCGGCTACGGTTCAGTATTGTGGTAATAAGTCGGCTCTTATGTTGCATCTCATCTGCACATTCTACTTTACATTGTCTTGGTTTGTTTAATTTTCAGCAGCAGCCATTGCATTTAAGGGCAAGAAATGTCTGCTTCGCCTTCTGGCGCTAAATATCAGTTTGTTCTTGACTTTAATCATGATAATAATAAGATGCATATTTATTCAAGCCTCATAGACACCCCGCCGATGAGGTGATCACCGAAAGCCAAAAGAAGATTTAAAACTTGCCTCATTGTAATAATAAGCACAAAGAAGATAAACAATATATGAAATGTATGTAAGAATTGATTTGATTTACGACAGGAGGCCTGCCCTGCATTTATTTTTACATTTAAGGTTCACTCAACACATTCACCATGTAGCATTGAATAAAGGAGTAACAGTGGCTTTCATAACTGTACGCATGAGAAGAAACAAAAAGCGGATGGACGACGTGCGACCAATTTATTTTCCTTCTCTCTTCTTCCCTCCTTGGATTAGGTTAGATTGTCTTTCTTCAACTGTGATGATGTCTGTTGCTGACAACCTAAGACAATAATGATAGGAATAACATGATGCATTTTCATTTTACTGTTTATATTAATCGGAGTTACTGATGTGACTAAATATGTATATCCGGACCTCATACGTACATGTAGCGGGGTTTAACTAAAATCTAATGAAAACCCGTCCGAGGTGAATGCAGTAGCAGTAAAGGATAACTTGAGTTGTTCTTAATAATTCTAATATTATGCAAGACTGCATTTCATACGCTGTATCGCATACATTGCATTCAGAAGAGATGCAACACGGTAGATTTTTTCACGCTCTGCGTTGTGTAGTTTCAGTTTTCCCTATTTTCATATGCACACCCCTCCAGGATATTAAAATACTCATTTGTCTATGCCTCTGAGGCAGTAATATTATTGAGTGTTGTGTCCATACCTTGATAATTAGGGTTAATTAAGGATGCTAAGCAGGAATGCTGCCGCCTGCCTTTCAGTTCAAAACATATTCCTACTGCAGATGCATTTTTGATAGTGTATAGGTTATTCATGTATTGTTATTATTATTAATTCCTCCACTATTCCCTCCTTCATTTGATTCCTCGGGTTAGATTAGGTGCCAGTGAAGAGTAGCCTTCTCCATAATACTAATAATCCAACTTAAACAATAAAAAAGTGGTTTTCTTTTCTTTTGCTACTACCCTAATTTGCATTTTGGGGTTTTAATGTATGAAAAATATGTTATCAATATGTTGTAATTTAGACTCAGCAATAAAAGGTGCACATTGTATGCATACATGTAATCAACACATGGCTTGATTGTTTTTAAATTCTAGTCCCTACGTCACACAAACCTTTCATTGCTTTTAATTATTTATAAACATAAAAAATAGCTTTTAATTTCCTCTTCCCATTTTCTTAGCCAAACTGATTTCAAGCTGAGTTCCTAAGTCCCGGACTCATGTTGTATCTTAGCATGCATCAGGCAATCACTGAAAAAATCAAAATCGAATTATGCCTTAGCTGCATACACTAACATTGTCGTTCCGTTTTTATTGCGTGTGTGCTCATTTTTTTTCTTTGCTGAGATTCATTCATGCATGTAATAGGTTTATGCATGAGTATAAGTAGTAACTAACTGCACATGTTATTATTTTTTCATTCACTGCGTGATTCATATCATAAATCCTTTCCACGACTCTCTGGAAAGTTGTAATGAAACAAAATATTGAGAAATGAGAAACAAGAAAACTTGATGTATTTTGTCAGGGAGTTCAAGACCTCGAACCAAACCAGGTTAATTAGAAAGATTTTATGTGTTTTAATAACAATGACGAAGTTAAAACGTGAAGTTGATTTCATATAATAAAAGCGAATGCATTTGTTATGTATATATTCGTCGTGTGTGTGCTGCATCTTATCAGTATTTTTCTCTCAGCTTTGTTTTTACGCTTTTGATGATAATTATATTGCTCTCATGGATTTTTAGGTTTTTACATAGTATGTCCTTGTGAATAACTTGAATTTGGGTTGCAAGATACACTGCAGCATTGACTATGTGCATCTGTTCCACTTGAAAATTATCTAAAGACAATGAGGATGACATGCAAATGGCAACATGTGAAAGTTTGAAAGACTGAGAGTGGCGATTAGTTTCTTGCCTTCTATAAATATAAAACGATAATTGACCATTCTGATATATTTTCGTTTGGTATATGTAAGTTAAGTAACTCATTACACGGTTAGGCTTTTACTTTACGTTCACTGCGTCCTCCCTTGAGGCAACAAGAATGAAGATTGGAATTTACGAAAGAAAAGTAGACAAGATCTTTCAAGAATTTCAATAATGTGGTGTAATGTGTTCATAATAAGTTGTCTTGGTCCTCTTTATGTCTTCTACGTGAAGATAAAAGCATGAAGAGATGCAGCAGGTATAAGGGGGCTGTATATACTACACTGTTGCAAGTAGGCAAGTCATGTACATTATTTTTTCTCTTCTCTCTGCTCCTCTAGATTATTCAGACATGGTCTCACAAGTTGGTATTTAAACAGCTCATCAGGAATGCAACGATCCTCTAAACAAGATTTGCCTCTTCATTAGCCACCATCAAACTCACTTGAGCTCATGAGGCTTTTAAAAATCATTGAAAAGCAAAGTGACACGGATATTAGTCTGCATGTGTATTTGTTATACATAATTGTGCTTGAAATGTGTCGTGGAACAGAAAAGGTAAACCGACAAGCAAGAATTGACCAAATTATGTATATTTTACATTTTTAACCGGAATACATAATCTTTTACGTGGCCCGGATAGAATTTAGTAGCTTCCCGCATGACCAGCTTGAGAGCTTATAATCTCATCGTTTTTATTCTCCTCTAATCACGAAATTAACCATGCACCAAATTAATGCGTAGGTTTCCTTAAAGCACGCATTCAATTTTACGGCTTGATTATTTCCCAAACTGGTCCTAATACGGCAGCTGTTAGATTACAGCCTTCTTTATTAATACCTTGCTGCTACTTTTCTTATTGAGATGCACTTTTGTGCAGTAGCATATTAAAAGATTGATTCATTGAAAATTCTGGAGTATTTTAAAAATCGTACTCGTGTATTTAGGTATTCAGATCACTTACACAGCACCCGCTGCATTTTTTACCCTGCCCGTTTAATGCACTTTTCATGTCATTGCACTTCGATTGAATATTTCTTATTAATAATATCATTTAAATGCATCCTGATGGGATACAAAATTAAGAGGAGAATACTGATTACACTTGGTAAGCCAAACAGTGCACACATAACTTTTACATTGATTGTATGACAATAATATGAAACAATGGTGAAAGACCACAGAAATCGAACGGGAAAACTGCTGAGAGGATTAGCGGATTTAGGGCGTTGTATGCGAGATACAACCATATGATAAGATTAAGAAGAACAAATCAAGCCATTTGCCAAAGGCGTGCATCTTTTTTTCACAATAAATTTGAATGGTTTATTTACAGTTACATTGTTAAAAGTCACCATCAGATGATTTATGCACCGTTAGATGTATATACATGTTTGCATTGACTAGATTCATACATTGGATCAAATACCTTATATTTTTAGTAAGACATTAGCTTTGTCTTTTAAAATCCAATATAGATGGAGCATACTTTAAAATTTAACGCAGATTTGAAGATTAAACAAAACTTTTGTTGGAAATGAGTGTTTTTATAGTTGCACTCGGGTAGCTTAGAACTATTGCAATTACATGGGTGCTTTCCATTCACAACATCTTTCTCCTTTTAGGTCACTGCATGAGGATTTCCCATGAAATAAATTTGAATGGTTTATTTACAGTTACATTGTTAAAAGTCACCATCAGATGATTTATGCACCGTTAGATGTATATACATGTTTGCATTGACTAGATTCATACATTGGTTCAAATACCTTATATTTTTAGTAAGACATTAGCTGTCTTTTAAAATCCAATATAAATGGAGCACACTTTAAAAATTTAACGCAGATTTGAAGATTAAACAAAACTTTTGTTGGAAAGGAGTGTTTTTATAGTTGCACTCGGGTAGCATAGAACTATTGCAATTACATGGGTGCTTTCCATTCACAACATCTTTCTCCTTTTAGGTCACTGCATGAGGATTTCCCATGAAATTGACACCCCTGCCGTCTTTGTGAGTTGAGAGATAACATGGATATTATTATCCGTGAAAACATGTAAAAAATTATAATTCAATGCATCTTCATTGCAGCATCGCCTTACTATAATAACAAATGTACATTTTTGTTTTCTTCGTTGGCTATGTATTGTGTCGAAGCAAAAGCAAACCTAAAGGCTCCTGTTGTTACGTACAAAATATTGTTTTACTAAAGGCGATTTAGGATGCACTACTACATTAACCTGATCCGGTGGTAACCTTAAAAATAAGCGTACCAAGAAAAGACCCAGAGGTGGCAAGGTGACATATCCAGCTTCTTAAAAAAATGCGATGAGATGGAGAAGCTGAATTTTAAGCGTTACTATGAAAACAGCTAAAGTGGGAAAGCTGGATATCAAGGGATCGCCATGCAACCCTCATAATAAAATAATTATTGTTGCCTCTTAGGAAAAACATAATTTTTCGCAAATATCCATATGAATAACAATATAAGCAGGGGAATTGGCCACAGGATAGGGTTAACGTGTCGACATGACGTTAGTAGCTGTCTATCAATTAGAATTTAGATGTTAGTTCAGATATGCTCAATGCAAGTAACTTTTTCCAGGATGCAAAGGTAATTCAATCGCCTAATATTGTTTTTTTTTGTAAAAGCTAGACATTTTCCATTATTTTCAAGTATTCCCTTGCCTTTACCTGCTGATCTGTTAATGGCCAAGTAACTTTGAGGGCAAAGAATAGAAACTGTTAAGGAATTAGTCTTTGAATGGCAATGGCTAACAATAACAATAATCATTTATGATGACAGTGGGGTTTCTTAAATTGTACAGGTCAGAAATAGGGATTACGTCATATGAAATATGAGTGATTTTTCATTTTTCTGACTTTTTAGAGACTCGGCTTTTTCATACCAAAATAAAGGTGCCCACATACTGTCTACAAAGGTAAATATGTAGATAACAATTTCTTGGAATATACAACTTGCAGTTAAGGAAAAGTTCCTGAAACTGTCTTTACCCTCTGAACGGCAGGGAAACAAGAGTAATTCCATTCTACCAAATGTTAGTGGATTGGTAAGTAGCTATTTCTTGGGTGCACGCTGAAACATGAGAAACCGGATGAAGTAATTACACATATACTTATCGCATTTTCTATCGTTTGAAATTCTGAAACGATTATGAATAATGCATCTTTTCATGTAATGCAATTAATTTTCTACATATATGAAAAATTGACTAATTGTTTATTGAATTCA